>JAYKKT010000047.1:2210000-2467500 GCA_036023115.1 Brasenia schreberi
TTAAACCCAACATGGTCCCTAATTTGCTGGGTTAGGTTCAGGTTGGATCCAAAATTGCCGCCTGCTCACTGCCAGTCAACTGAGTATCTAGGCATGTCTGGTTCCTAATTGGGTTGTCGGTTAGAACTGAAACTGAACCATACTGAAAACCGGAATCATGCCTAAGTGGTACCTGGTTCAGTAAGGCAAACGGTGAGGGGGAGTGGTCAGATCAGGATGGCGATGGGGCAGGTTGTCACTCAACCTGAATCTCCGGTGGAGTAAACTAAAACCTATAAGATCTGTCCCAACCTGATCTGTGGATCTTAGGTTTCATGACCCACACTCGAATTGCATCCAGCCCGACCCAATCCGTGCTCACTATTCAAAGTTGATTTGGTTTGGCACTCAACCCCAATCAACTTTGAATATTTTTCTGCACTATATCTGATTCCACAATTATGTCTTCAAGGAACATATTTTTGGAACCTTTGGGAAAAAGCTAAGTTATTGTTGTATATCTACATGTGTATGTGTGTGTGACTTGGGGACACATACATGTGGTTGCAGAGGAGCAGGTTGAGAGCGAGACTCAAAGCACCAGCAGAGGGAGACGTAGCAAAGGATGATGGAAATTACTGATTAAATCCAGTAGATAAACTGATTTTAATCTGTGAGGAAGATTAAAGGCTTCCAGGAATAGTGTTTTGCCTAGCAAACTCACCCGGATGTTTTTCTCTCCCTTGAATTTTACACGTGAATTCTTTTTCTTTATCATAAAATCAAATGACGGAGGTGCACCTAAGTCGGTGCATTTTCCATCGGCTCATCAGCTCTACCTGATATTCACATATGAAATTTTCATTCCCCCCAACTTATACAAATGTGCGTGTCTGGGTCACACACACACACACACACACACACACACACACAGAGAGAGAGAGAGAGAGAGAGAGAGAGAGAGAGAGCACCAGACCATCCTCATGAGAACCGGCATCACAACGAGGAAAACCATAACAGGCACACAACTTTTAATCACAACCATCCATAACACACACATACAAAGCACTTGACGTTCGCAACCAATACACTATAATCACAACCATCCATCAGCTCAAGGAGCAAGAAGAATGGTCTAATACATCAAGAGACAGAAGATGACACCCCAATCATTCTAACGGCACCTAAAGACACCTCTCCGCTAAGCTACAACGCTTAAGCTTATTCCCTTCTGAATCCTAGCAACATTTGACAAACCAACAAGACCCAATGCAGATACAAGTACATAACACTAAATTTCGCGCCTTTCTAGGCCAGGCAACATACTGCTACCATGGAAGCCTCTTCCATCTCCTCTGCACCTTCATCTTCTCCATAGTAACCGCAATCATACAAACCATCAACTTCATCGCCCACAGCATTGGCCACCTTTTTGGTAACAGGTTCAGTGTTGTAACCTCCTCTGTTTGCAGCAAAGCTCTGGTATATCAGGCACCCTCCACCCGCAAGTTCATGCTCGACCACCTTCCCGCACGAGTACCCAACCATTCCCTGCTTCGCCGAGAATCTCGAGATGGAGCTCCTGGAGTCACAGTGGATGGCAACCGAGAAACCTGCAGGACCAAAGCAATCAAGCACGCGACCAATCATGGCTTCCAGCTCTGCAGCATTCACTGCCTTGGCGTCAACTACATCCACAAACTCAAAGCTAGCATAGCTGAATCCATCCTCTGGAGTGACATGAATGGTGGACAGAGCATTCCCATTGATCGAATTCATGGAGTATCCGCATGGCTCGAACTCAAAGTCATTGATTTCGAACTCAGGAAGGATGTTGTTGATGCCGGAAGCGTTAGTCATTGTCTTTTCGGAGCTCTCCGTGTTCTTGAAAAACACAGATGCCTTTTCCCTGTCGAGGTTGGTCATGCACATTTCCATTGTGAGGGGCACAACAGACATGGATTCAATGGAGGACCAGTAGATGTGCCAGTTGCGAGCCGGATTGCCGCCATCAATCACATAAGCATCCCCAGCCTTGTCGAACAGCTTGGCAAAGTGACTGTCGAGCACGGCTACTTCCTCAGAGAAGCTAGAGTGAGGAGAAGGCTGAGCTGCCGGGAAAATGAAGGTTCCGCGAGAGTACTTGACAGAGACAGGAGAGAGGGAGACGCTGGCGGCATGCTTCAATATGATGGGAATGGCATTCAGAAGCTTGGTGGTACCGCAGGTCTTAATGATGATCTTGTAAGGATGGATGAAAAGGCTGGATTCAGAAAGGACATAAGAGTCCAGGTCCTTGTTAGACAGACTATCTACGATGGTGCATGCAGCTGCAGTCAGGAACTCATCAATCTGAGACCGAGCTAGGGCCCTGAGACCCTTGCCCTGAGGATCAGCAAAGATGGATGGCTCGCGGAAGATGATCTCGAGCCGCTTCTCGTAACCTTCGAAACCGGCCATTGTGAGCAGTTAAGGCTAGTAGTTGTCGCTGGGAAGGAGAGAAAACAGAAGGTGTCTTCTCTGGCCAAGGAAGAAAAGGCTCCTACTTCTTTAACTTAGTATGCTGAATTGAACAAAGAAACGAAACCTAATTGGCTCCACTCTACTGATGAAGATCGAGTCAGGCGATGTCAGGATGGTTTCTTCGCGCACTGCAGATGCAAAAAGAGAAAGATTTAGTCAAAATATGAAAGAAATTTCAGTTGATAACTTCGCGAACAGAAACAGAATGATGAACTTCAAACATGAATAGCAGCGGAGGGAATTATAACATACGTTGGAGTAGGCAGCAGATTGGAACTTCTTGATTCCACCGTTTGGTCGAATGTCTTCAATGCTGTAGCCGAGAGGAGTTTCGTACATCAAGGCGCTATTACTGGACTTGTTTTTCAGGCCACCCTTACCCTCCATTAACACATTCGCAATCTGCAAACGAAGAATTACAACACAATCATTACAACAAATACTTGTAATGCTCAACCTAACTTTGCACAAGCGATATGAAGAAGAGTGAACGCATCACAGTTTTCTTTAAAGTCCATCCAAGATGCATCCTGTTTCAAAAATGTTAATAAAAAAACGGCTAATAAAGGAATGATCTCACAGTCCAAGCTGGAGATGTGGTAGAAATCTTTGAAATTTCAATAAACAGATGAAAGTTTCCACTAAGATCCGTTAAATAGACAGATATCTTGAGGCCTTACACGGAATATGGTCCAAAAATACACCAAAAGAAGAAAGACAACAGTGGAGATTTACCAGGGAATAAACCAGGGAAACTAGGAACCACATATTTCGACAACAAAACAATATATGTTGATATGCCCATTTATAGAATAGACACCGAATAGGGAATCGAGCACGAACACACCCGTTCATACCCGGAAATGGTTGAGACCAGCTAAAAATCGAGCTCTAAACGCAAGAACAAGGGCGACAAAAAGGAAAGACCGTTATCAAGCCCAAAGGAGAACAGATAGCAGAAGACAAGAAAAGAAAGTCACAAAAGGAACGAACTAAATAATCTCTAAATACACAAAGGCAACACCATTAAATACGTTCTTCACCAAACCCCCGAAAGCTAAAACACCAACAAAATCTCACAACGCCATTACAGCACCTAAGAGAGAGAGGGAGAGAGAGACTCACGAATAATTTAAGGTAACAGTGTCGATGATGATTAGTAATGCAAAGCCAAACTCCTGGTTCTTCTCAGAGTAATCTCAGGCAAATCTAAAGGGAACGAGAGAACAAAGAGAAGAGGATTCTGAAGGCAGCTGGACGCACGGCGTTGTCTTGGTAAGCAAAGGCTGGAGTTCGTAACTGTCGCCGTATGCATCTTCCTCATGGGGCTCAATCCCTCTTTTATAAGTCCCCGTCAGGGTCTTTTACGTAATTTCGATTCGTCTTCAAGATTTCCAGGGTCAGAGAAGAAGGGAGCGCGCTGCTGACTTACCACAAAAGCCCTGGTGGGCCCTGCGCTTCTTCACCGAGACACGGCAGGAGGAAAGCAGACACGACTCGAATAAAACTAGAACAGTTACCGGGCCCAGAGGAGCCCGGTTTGGTTTGGGTTTTAGCTTTTGATATGAACCGAAATCGCCGGCCTACCCGAAACCAGGCAGGTCTAGCTTTGGGGCCTTCATGTATGGGAACAAGCTCCTACCCGAGACAGTGCCCACATTGTTGGGTTGCAAACCATGAGTTGCTTATCGAGAGCGTTAGCTCAATCGCAAAGCGCTCTAGTGTCTACAACAACAACTAAGCCTTCTCCCATATTAGATGGGATTGACTACATGAATTCTTTGTTTCCACATAGCTTTATCATAATTTATACAATTCATAATAAATAAGTTTGATAAAGTTTTACGCTCACTGTCGAAAACCTAATGTAACCCTATTCCTTTATTTGGACTTGAGACGGGCCATGGAAGAAAGAGTGATCCCTTACATGGACAGAGTTTAAAACACTCTACTGTCTACTAATACAAATTAGAGCATGTTGGACGGTCTCGAAAATTGGTATTTTTGGTGAGTAAAACCATTGGAAATGTTATTTCTTACAGTTAGCCTCGTCATGAATAGTTGAAAATCACAAGAAATATGTTTGTTAAAAAAGTTAATAACAATATTCATAAATAACTACAGAATCACCATAAATACTTCATCACCTCTTAATTACCGAGAAATGTTATTTCCGACAAATGTTAGACTGCCGAAAATGTTTCAGACAATCGTTAGAAATACATTTTTTATATTAAAAACTTGTAATAAAAAATAAAAATAAAATTACTGAAATGAATGTTTGGAAACCGTGCAGAAAAATACGAGAATTGCATAGTGTTGGCCCATATAGGGCTCTCTGTGGCAATCAACAACTGCTCGTCGATAACATAACTTGCTCCTTAGCAGTATTTCGGGTCCATTTGGCTCGATAAGTTCAACATGAACTTGCTCGTTATACTTTATTTTTTTTACATAATTGTCATGGAAAATGAAAACAAATTATTAATATTTAGAGGAGGATGACTAAAAGCATTCACCACACTGAAATTTCTTTCTTTTATCCGGAAGAAGGAAAATAAAAAAATAAATTGTAAATCACAAGCAATGGTAGGCCAAACATCCTGCAAGTTGGAGATATGGCTGGTGAGCCGAAATTCCTCCGGACACTAAATTTGACTGAGTCGGGTTGGAAGGGTTTTAGTGGAACCATGGGGAATTTTTAGGTTATATTTTTGTTGGGTTTTCCAATTGGGGACTATGCACCATTCGTGTTTCAGGTTGTGTTCGTGCTGGATATTACATTAGCAACAGTTTCGTGTTCTGCCGTCGTGTTTATACTAATGTCATTTTAAGATGTGTCTAAATGGGTCAACATGAACATGATCCACTAAAGTAATCCAAAATAAAGGCATCTTTGTCATAAACAATAACAAATACATTTAACCATTTGGATTCGAAAAGAATTCTTCATTCTATATCAAAGATGAAAATGCATCGGAGATGGGAGGTTGATTCGTTTGGGAAGGGCTTAATTCTCAAATTAGATGGTGTAATGCATGCTTCCACCAAAGCCCAACAGCTTCCATCTAGAACCGAAATGCGCCAGGAACCGGCTGAACCCGGAACAGGTGAAACTAGAACTGAAATCAAGCCCGAAACCGGAGGCCACCTGGTTTGGTTTTGGTTTCACTTTTTATAAAACATTACAAATTGTCAGTTCTAGTATTTTAATTTTTTTAAGTAGAATTATCGGTTTCAGGCGGTTCCAAACTCAAACCAAAACCATCCAGGAACCGCCAGTTTCAAAACTGTAACAAGGACCGATTCAGATATGGTTCTAGGTTTCGGGTTAAATTGAACTGGACATGTCTAGTTATGCGTATGAGTTTGCTTCTTCTTCTTTATTGACATTTTATAATATAACAGTTTATGTACTTTTTTATTGTGAGACCCCTTATACCTTGCTTTTAAGAGAGTTTTGTATCTTGTTCTTAAATGAAGTTCATCTCTTTGCTTAAAAGCAAAAGCATTATACTCAATATCTTTAATCACATTATTGAGATGGTAAGGATAGACAAACATCTAAATTAATAAGTATACAATGATGTCTTTTGGGTGACTTCTACAAAGATTCGAGGTTGCTTTCTTCCTTGCTTCTGGTACGCAACAACAATAACAATAGCAACAACCTGCTTCCTTCTTCTGAACAGCGGAATCACACGAATATGTAATGTTGTTTTGAGGTTTTCTGGTTTCCATACAATCGGTTTTCTCGAGAGGGTTTTTTCTTTGTTTTCACTATGTTTATTTCCTGTCGTTGCTTTGTATTTATGGAGCAGCGTTGGCTCCTTTCCTCCTAGGTTTTTTGATCGGGCTTTTCGTTTGGAGCCTCATCCAGTCTGTTATGGTGCTAATCCATAACTGATTTACTGTTACGGATTAGCACCGTAACTTTCTCTATAGGTAACGGTTGGATAGCCAATCCAACCGTTCCTCTGATAAGGTTGCCGAGAATGGCCACCTTTACGTTACATACAAGACTCACTCGTACTCACTCATAATATAATAAGTAGTACTATATATATATAAATGCCATAAAGATTTTTCTTCTTTGTTCGTCTCTCCTTTCTCTTGCTCATCTATACTATGTCAAGGATCAAGTGAACCAGCTCAAGGATCCATGTTTCTCATGGCTAAGGCTCAATGCAGATGAATCTTTGAGCTAAATGTCACGGGTTCGATATCCGGAGGTACGCATATCTGGTAGGGATCTGCCTAACCCAACTTCCCTATAAGATATAAAAGATCCAAGTGAACTACTGAAAGCACAACTCCAATTGGCATGCTCTAAGAATTAATAATAAGATTAAACTTGGAGTGACATACTTGGTCTACAACCAAACCTAAATGATTGAATTTTATATCCTTCAGCACTTAGAATAAATTTGTCATTTTAGTGGCTCTTTCCTTTAAAATTTTATTTACTCCCGAAATTCTGGTTTAATTCAAATACCACTCGAAATTTTGAAGCTCTTCATGCATAAGATAGCCTTCCTTTTTTTTTCTGGGTCTAAACCATGGGTATCAAGAAGCCCATATGAGCCCAAGTAATCTGGCTGCAGCAGGGTTGGCCCGTTATGGGTGTAAGGCTCTGTCACCATCTGTTTTCTCCATTAACAAGATTCAAACTTAAAACCTTGCTTAAGGGTGTACTTGATTCGCGGTGCCCCGTTTTTGTTACTAGAACTACAGACCTAGACTGATAAGATCTTGTAAACTAGTCTTAAGAACCATGATTCTTTGTTTGATTCATGAGTAGAACTGTTGTTTGGGATTTCTTATAAGATGGGATAGCAACACGAATACGAGAAAAAGAGGTGTTTGGGTTTTTGTACGAAGCACATAGTTTCATGCCAACAACAAGTTCTGTATTTGATGCACAATGAAACTTTGAACTGCGAGCACAAAAATCAAGGTCTAATTCCCCTACAACTACATATCAACTATTTTGGATAAAGTTCTAAACCACTTGAACAAATCAAATATTGGGTAAGCCTGGGCACCTAGGTGAGGTATTATAGTCACCAACTACAAATAGGGACATTCATTAAAGAATATATTTAAATAAGTCAACCATCTCTTGATAACCATTTCACTTAAGCCTAGTTTGGTGTAATAGGCATTTCAACCATTAAAGATTTAAATGGCAGCCAATTAAAACAAAAGAAACCTACAAGAAAAGTTAGGGTTCACCAACCACTCCCTTTGAGCCAAGCGAGCATGCACTTGCACACACACACACACACACAAAGACTTAAATATTACAAATTGACTTAAAGTTGGTGTATGATAAATATGCTTAATTTGAATAGAATTATGGGGTGATAGAACTTTGTTTACCAAGACCAGTTAATCAAATCTGAATTCGACAAGCACCAAGAGCATTAGTTCAATGGCAGGGCGCTCTAGTGCCGTTGCTCCTGGTAGGAAGTTCGACTCCCAAAGGGTGCATGTGTGGGTGTGTGTTAGGCTTTGGCCTCCTCTAGTAACCAAAAAAAGATCTTAATTCGGCAACGTGACAAATGTCGATCTTATTTAACACGCGTACACAATGGTTTAACTCAGAATATAAATGTTTAGTCTAGTACTAAACATTGTTTAACCGAGTTTCAACCTTCCAATCTAACTCAGATGGCGGATAGGGCAGCACGCACACGCACACGCACACATGCATATACACACGATGAAACCATCCGGAATGCCACTAAATAGGGTTTAATTTGTCATGTAGGCTGAATGCAAATTCGATTAGCTGGACTTGGTAAAGAAGTTATACCTATCCAAATTTCAGTTCAAATTAACCATGAAATTATTTATCATATACTATGCCCAAAGAATTCTTATTTAGTAAATTATGTGTGTATGTGTGCATGCATGAATGTATGGGTCTTTTGGGTACTGATCCATGAGCCAATTTTTCATGTGTATTAGTCCGTTTTATGTGGAATGCACCAAATATGCACACGCGCACACACACAAGGCTTTCTTTTAGTATCACATACTCGACATTGACCATTGGGGTTATATCCAATACATGCACACACTCATGCATCGCATGTGCGTACATACACAAACACACATAAGACTTTCATTTAGCATTACATGTTCTGCATTGCTTGGGGTTAGATCCAATATTATCAGTTTGGATCTATAGTGTTTTATACTTGAGTTTTTTCCAAGAAAAACCATAATTAAGCCTTCTCGTAGAATAATTAGAGTCGTTCACATGCTCGCTTGATCTCGATTTTGTTCGACCTTGTTTTATATTAGCGTTTAAGAACCAAAATAATGTTAATATGGGAAATAAGAAAAATAAGATTCAATAGCAGGGTAGGACAGGAAAGGAAGGCTGTGGTAGGTTTCTTTCATTGTCTACAAGCTCCAAAGTCAGCCATAAGTTAAATGAAATTCGGATCCTTATTTTGGACCCATATCCAGAAACTATGCTTTGTTCGAAAGTGTCATTTTGAGAGTCTCAACATCGACCTTGCATTACTTTCAGCCATAAGTTAAATGAAATTCGGATCCTTATTTTGGACCCATATCCAGAAACTATGCTTTGTTTGAAAGTGACACTTTGAGAGTTTCAACATCGACCTTGCATTACTTTCAGTTACTATTCAAGCTTCGATGCTATGTGCAAATTGAGTTGGACATGGCCGGTTCTAGTTTTCGTTCTTGAACTAGAATGAATGAATTTCTCGGGTCGTATATGTTTCGGGTTTCTGTGTTGTGTCGTGTATGCGTTCCAAGCCCCTTTAAAAATAAGTATGACACGGTTGTTGAGCGGATGATTCCAGGGCTGCCAACAACCCCACTTGGACTTTTTGGTTTTCAGTTCAAACGAAGACCACACCAACCCGGTCAGCCCGCCACGCCCTTGTTTCTTTCCTTCCCTCACCAATAAACTAATTTAATGAAGAGAGAAAGGTGATGAAAGGGTGTAATTTGCATAGAGGCCCCAAACTATTTCTAATATACACTTGAATACCTAGTTGATAAAATTCAAGAGAAAAGATGAAGTGGTGATGTTAATGTATGTGTTTCCAATTCACCCACAGCTTGTTTTTGTATTTCAGCTAATGGTTGTATCATGTTGTTTTGTGTTCGTGTTGTAAATAGATCAAACAAACACGATGAGGTTTTGCTTTTGTGATACTTTCAATAGATACTAATACTTGAGACCGACATTGATACAAAATTTTTATATTATACTCATGTTAAGTTTTCACATAATGTATACCATCGACAGCTTTCAGGTATTGGTTGACTCACTTTAAGGCAAGGTGAAGCATGCATCTCACTTAAAATCTCAAAAATATAAAAAGAACCACCATTGGATACTACTTTAAGATACTAAGTGTGTTTCATCCAAGTGTACCTCAACCCAAAAGAATTTTGGAGTCAGTGACTGCCTGCAGGATGTGGTGTTAGTCCTACTAATGCTATGTTAATGTTATTCTCTGTCCAACATAGAAGTGCTTGATCTTTGTCCTCGCCCATTTTAGTGATCATAGATTCAATCATTTATTGTAATTTTTTATTGATTTTTTAAATTTTAGGTAAGATGAACACTCACCTGGCCTTAAATCCATCATTAATCTTAGGTAATTTCGCTCTTTGGAAAGTATTTGATTGTGAGCTTGGAACTACCAAATTGAAACTCTAATTCCTGTTTCGATAATTTATTTTTTGAAAGAATTATTAATTTATCTCATAATCAGGTAAAAAGTAAACTCTAACTTTTGAAGGTCATATTAAACATCCACGATACATTTTACTAAGAAAGAAAAAAGAACCGGACACGTATGCCACTGAAAGGAGCAGCTTCGAGTCGTGTCGTGTTCTGTATATAGCGGTTCTAGTCCTTCGGTGAAGTGCGGGGCCTTTTGTCTTTTGTGGTAGGTCGACAGCCCTTCCCTTCGTCCCGGACCCCGAAATTCAGGAAAACGAAGCGAAATTACACAAAAGATCCTGATGGGGAGCTATAAAAGGAGGGGTCGAGTCCCATTAAGAGAGCACACACGGCAACAACTGCATATATTACGCACTCAAGCGTTTGTTTACAAAGCCAAAGCCGCGTGTCCTGCCTTCTTTCTTTTCTCCTTTCCCTTCGATCTGATTATCCTGAGAGGAAGCAGGAGTTCGGATTAGCAAGACCACTGGGCATCGACGCGGTTTCGTTGAATTACTCGTGAGTCTCTCTCTCTCTCTTTCTCGTTTTAGTTTTTGGGTGTTGGGTGAAGAATACATGAGGGTGTTGCCTTTGTGTGTTTAGAGATCATCTGCTTCTTATTCGTAAATAACCTTTCCTTCTCTTGCGCCATCTGTTTTCCTTATTTTCTTCGTTCAAAGACTTGATAACGTTGTTTCTTGATTCTCCCTTCTTCTTACGTTTTCTGATACCTATCTTGCTTCTCGCCCTCACCAAATGGACGTTATTCTTATTTTTTTCTTGTTGGTGAATCTGGTGTTTGCGTTCGAACTCGACTTTTAGCCGGTTTCAGTCATTTCTGGATATCAACAGTTACGTTTGTGCCGGTTACCCTGTTTGGAATCTTCTTATTAAGTGAGCAACAACAAGCCTTTTTCCTAACGGGGTGGGCTACATGGATTCTTTGTTTCTATAGAACCCATGATCATTATTTATTGTAATCTTGTTAAATGAGCATGGTAATATATTTTGGTTTCTTCGAGGAACATACATCTTTCTTGGAAGTTTTTGCACGTCCTCTTGGGTCAGTTCCCATTGTTGGTTTTTTTATTTGGATTACGTTTGATTCCTCTCCTGTGTAAGGCCTCAAGATATCTACCTGTTCTCGGATAATAGCGAAAATGTTCATCTGTTTTTTTGGAGTTTCAATTCAAGGATTTCTATCTCATCTTCACGTTGGACAGTGAGATCATTCCCTTATTAAACGAACCCCTTTTGGGTTTCTGTTTAAGGTTTTCGAGACAGAATACATCTTTGAGCGACTTTGAGGAGATGCTTCAACTCTTCTTCATCTCGCTTGTGCAAAGTTAGGTTGAGCATTACAAGTATTTGTTGTAACGATTGTGTTGTAATTCTTCGTTTGCAGATTGCGAATGTGGTAATGGAGGGTAAGGGTGGCCTGAAAAACAAGTCCAGTAATAACGCCTTGATGAACGAAGCTCCTCTCGGCTATAGCATTGAAGACATTCGACCAAACGGTGGAATCAAGAAGTTCCAATCTGCTGCCTACTCCAACGTATGTTAATAGTTCCCTCCGCTGCTATTCATGTTTGAAGTTCATCATTCTGTTTTTGTTCGCGAAGTTATCAACTGAAATTTCTTTCATATTTTGACTAAATCGTTCTCTTTTTGCATCTGCAGTGCGCGAAGAAACCATCCTGACATCGCCTGACTCGATCTTCATCAGTAGAGTAGAGCCATTTAGGTTTCGTTTCTTTGTTCAGTTCAGCATACTAAGTTAAAGAAGTAGGAGCCTTTTCTTCCTTGGCCAGAGAAGACACCCTCTGTTTTCTCTCCTTCCCAGCGACAACTACTAGCCTTAACTGCTCACAATGGCCGGTTTCGAAGGTTACGAGAAGCGGCTCGAGATCATCTTCCGCGAGCCATCCATCTTTGCTGATCCTCAGGGCAAGGGTCTCAGGGCCCTAGCTCGGTCTCAGATTGATGAGTTCCTGACTGCAGCTGCATGCACCATCGTAGACAGTCTGTCTAACAAGGACCTGGACTCTTATGTCCTTTCTGAATCCAGCCTTTTCATCCATCCTTACAAGATCATCATTAAGACCTGCGGTACCACCAAGCTTCTGAATGCCATTCCCATCATATTGAAGCATGCCGCCAGCGTCTCCCTCTCTCCTGTCTCTGTCAAGTACTCTCGCGGAACCTTCATTTTCCCGGCAGCTCAGCCTTCTCCTCACTCTAGCTTCTCTGAGGAAGTAGCCGTGCTCGACAGTCACTTTGCCAAGCTGTTCGACAAGGCTGGGGATGCTTATGTGATTGATGGCGGCAATCCGGCTCGCAACTGGCACATCTACTGGTCCTCCGTTGAATCCATGTCTGTTGTGCCCCTCACAATGGAAATGTGCATGACCAACCTCGACAGGGAAAAGGCATCTGTGTTTTTCAAGAACACGGAGAGCTCCGAAAAGACAATGACTAACGCTTCCGGCATCAACAACATCCTTCCTGAGTTCGAAATCAATGACTTTGAGTTCGAGCCATGCGGATACTCCATGAATTCGATCAATGGGAATGCTCTGTCCACCATTCATGTCACTCCAGAGGATGGATTCAGCTATGCTAGCTTTGAGTTTGTGGATGTAGTTGACGCCAAGGCAGTGAATGCTGCAGAGCTGGAAGCCATGATTGGTCGCGTGCTTGATTGCTTTGGTCCTGCAGGTTTCTCGGTTGCCATACACTGTGACTCCAGGAGCTCCATCTCGAAACTCTCGGCGAAGCAGGGAATGGTTGGGTACTCGTGCGGGAAGGTGGTCGAGCATGAACTTGCGGGTGGAGGGTGCCTGATATACCAGAGCTTTGCTGCAAACAGAGGAGGTTACAACAGTGAACCTGTTACCAAAAAGGTGACCAATGTTGTGGGCGATGAAGTTGATGGTTTGTATGATTGCGGTTACTATGGAGAAGATGAAGGTGCAGAGGAGATGGAAGAGGCTTCCATGGTAGCAGTATGTTGCCTGGCCTAGAAAGGCGCGAAATTTAGTGTTATGTACTTGGTATCTGCATTTGGTCTTATTGGTTTGTCAAATGTTGCTAGGATTCAGAAGGGAATAAGCTTAAGCGCTGTAGCTTAGCGGAGAGGTGTCTTTAGGTGCCGTTAGAATGATTGGGGTGTCATCTTCTGTCTCTTGATGTATTAGACCATTCATCTTTCTCCTTGAGCTGATGGATCGTTGTGATTATAGTGTGTATTGGTTAAGAACGTCAAGTGCTTTGTATTTGCAGAATAAAAGTTGTGCGCCTGTTTTATGGTTTTCCTCGTTGTGATGCCGGTTCTCATGAGGATGGTCTGGTCTCTCTCTCTCTCTCTCTCTCTCTCTCTCTCTCTCTCTCTCTCTGTGTGTGTGTGTGTGTGTGACCCAGACACGCACATTTGTATAAGTTGGGGGGAATGAAAATTTCATATGTGAATATCAGGTAGAGCTGATGAGCCGATGGAAAATGCACCGACTTAGGTGCACCTCCGTCATTTGATTTTATGATAAAGAAAAAGAATTCACGTGTAAAATTCAAGGGAGAGAAAAACATCCGGGTGAGTTTGCTAGGCAAAACACTATTCCTGGAAGCCTTTAATCTTCCTCACAGATTAAAATCAGTTTATCTACTGGATTTAATCAGTAATTTCCATCATCCTTTGCTACGTCTCCCTCTGATGGTGCTTTGAGTCTCGCTCTCAACCTGCTCCTCTGCAACCACATGTATGTGTCCCCAAGTCACACACACATACACATGTAGATATACAACAATAACTTAGCTTTTTCCCAAAGGTTCCAAAAATATGTTCCTTGAAGACATAATTGTGGAATCAGATATAGTGCAGAAAAATATTCAAAGTTGATTGGGGTTGAGTGCCAAACCAAATCAACTTTGAATAGTGAGCACGGATTGGGTCGGGCTGGATGCAATTCGAGTGTGGGTCATGAAACCTAAGATCCACAGATCAGGTTGGGACAGATCTTATAGGTTTTAGTTTACTCCACCGGAGATTCAGGTTGAGTGACAACCTGCCCCATCGCCATCCTCACTCTAGCTTCTCTGAGGAAGTAGCCGTGCTCGACAGTCACTTTGCCAAGCTGTTCGACAAGGCTGGGGATGCTTATGTGATTGATGGCGGCGATCCGGCTCGCAACTGGCACATCTACTGGTCCTCCATTGAATCCATGTCTGTTGTGCCCCTCACAATGGAAATGTGCATGACCAACCTCGACAGGGAAAAGGCATCTGTGTTTTTCAAGAACACGGAGAGCTCCGAAAAGACAATGACTAAGGCTTCCGGCATCAACAACGTCCTTCCTGAGTTCGAAATCAATGACTTTGAGTTCGAGCCATGCGGATACTCCATGAATTCGATCAATGGGAATGCTCTGTCCACCATTCATGTCACTCCAGAGGATGGACTCAGCTATGTTAGGTTTGAGTTTGTGGATGTGGTTGACGCCAAGGCAGTGAATGCTGCAGAACTGGAAGCCGTGATTGGTCGCGTGCTTGATTGCTTTGGTCCTGCAGGTTTCTCGGTTGCCATCCACTGTGACTCCAGGAGCCCCATCTCGAAACTCTCGGCGAAGAAGGGAATGGTTGGGTACTCGTGCGGGAAGGTGGTCGAGCATGAACTTGCGGGTGGAGGGTGCCTGATATACCAGAGCTTTGCTGCAAACAGAGGAGGTTACAACACTGAACCTGTTACCAAAAAGGTGACCAATGTTGTGGGAGATGAAGTTGATGGTTTGTATGATTGCGGTTACTATGGAGAAGAAGGTGCAGAGGAGATGGAAGAGGCTACCATGGTAGCAGTATCTTGCCTTGCCTAGAAAGACAAGCGAAATAGCAAGAAATTTATAGTGTTATGATACTTGTATCTGCGTTTGGTTTTATTGGTTTGTCAATTGTTGTTACGATTAAGAAGGGAGTAAGCTTAAGCGCTGTAGCTTAGCAGAGAGGTGCCTTTAGGTGCCGTTAGAATGATTGGGGTGTCATCTTGTGTCTCATGATGTATTAGACGCATTCATCTTGCATCTTGAGCTGATGGATTGTCGTGATGTTAGGTACTTTGAATATATAAAATAAAAGCTGTGTGCTTGTTATAGGATGCATGTTCTCATGTGGATGCTTTGGTGCTCTCTCTCTCATAATTTGAGGTCGACTCCTATCAAAGAAAAAAAAAGTTTCACATAGATGAATTTAAGAGTTAATTAGCCACTGGTGCGGGAGATGGCCAAGATGTCGTCGAGGGCAGAAATGATTCGAGTAGGGGAGAACGTGACCCTTTAAACCGTGAACTGTAAATAGCCTTTTTGTTCTTTATACAAACTCTCGTTTTTTTAGGGAAGACTCTCAAAGTAAATATCGCGTGTTGGGAGCACGCACTCTCGTTTGCTATCTAAAACTCACATTGTCTTCCAGTATTCGTGTATTTGCTATCACATTACCTCTTTACCGTTTGAGTAAGTGAGTTTTCGAGACACTCGGAGGAGGGACTCTCACGTGTCGTTTTGGGGAGTCGGTGGCTAAATTTTGCAAAATTCCAACACTTACGTGAAATCTATTAAGGTTTTCTTGTCCCTGAGGCCAATGAACAGAGGTAGTTGCAAAAGTAACATGTTTGCCACGTTTCTTTGTTACAATAAGAGAATGAATCTGGGTACATGCACCCCCAAACTCGTGGTTAGAGATGTCAAAATGGGCCCGGGGGAGTTGGATTTCTGGCCCTATATTTGGAAGTTCATAAGTTGACCAGGCAGGGTCATGTTTTGGACCTAGTTCAAATTTGCTTGAAATCCAAATCCAATCACAACATTTTAGGTTTCAATAAGTTATATAGACATGTAATAAAAAACTATATATATAATGAAAAAAGTTATCATATATTACATATGTAATTGAAAAAACTACATAATGCATGTAATGGAAAAAACTATATATATACATGTAATGTAGAAAACTATACACACACACACACACACACACACACACATATATATATATATATATATATATATATATATATATATATATATATATATATATATATATATGTAATCGAAAAACTATATATATAAACCATATATACTATATATATAATAATAAAACTATACATATATACATGTCAATATGGATCGGCCCACATTTTCCCACAAGGGCTGAGGCCGGGCCATATTGACACCTCTACTTGTGGTCAAGCCTTAATGCGAGTCGAGAGCCATGGCTGGTGGGCCATTGCAGCCACCACATGTTTGCCATGTAGATATCTGCTTGCCAAATGTATTTCCACGTTCCTTCATATATTTGTGGTATATACATCTAGTTGGGAAAATAATTTCAAGGATTCCAAACCCTGAGAATGCTCCTTTTCAGAGATGGAAAAGAGATTTCCTTAACCTTATTCTCTTTATTTGTTTCTTCCTTTAGTTAAGAAGGCTGGGTCCAGACAGACCCTTATGAGATGCACACTGGGTATCGAACTCCTACCATCTTGGGCTGGTTGAAGTACAAATGCTTCATTAATAACACCCGCAGACCTTATGTTTAAGAACAAATAGAATTTTTATCTTTGGAAAAGGTAAGGCTGATTGCTTTGGAACCGCTTTTCCTTCACAGGGGTTCCCTTATAGTTGAGACTGAACGCCTCCCACTAATGATATTTGATGAAGTATTTCATAATTGAAGCCCTGCAGTTAAGAATCTTATGAAGTTTTGATGAAAAAGGTTCAGTATGTGAGAAGATTATGAACACTCGGCTCATATTGAACACGAACTTATGACAACAGAATTGATGGACTTCCCTCCTTAATGAGCCCATACTTGTCTTTTATCTTGATTATATGAATCCACAATCCTACTGCAAACTTAAGTAGAAGAAGAAAAGATAAATAAAAAGAAATGGATTAATTTGGTCCCATCAATCCCATGGTGATCGCTCCTATATCACCGCTCCTCTGCAATTATTGGTATGAGAAGCATTCCTTGAGGTGATATCAGCACCTGAGATGAAGAATTCCAGCTTTGTCACTTGGTGATTTTTTTTTTTTACCAATGTTGCAACTTGGACAGAAATACTACCTCTTCAGGTCATCGTGATTACTATGTAATTAAATCATGTGATTATAGAAAGTTGAACGCTGATTCCTATATACAGTCGTGTGATTATATAGGAATTATAGGATTCTTGAGGAGTATATACTCCTGGATCTAAGCGTTTGATGGCTCTTGATGAATGATCAAACAGTAGTCCTTCAGAACGAATATATATATATATATATATATATATATATATATATATATATATATATATATATATATATATATATATATATATATATATATATAAAGAGTGAGAGATTGGATCTGCTAACTCATGTTCATCTATTGATATGCTTTTGGGTAACATTAGTATAATTTTTAAGAGGTTTTGGAAGAGTACGAATGATATTTTTATTATACTCATGTCACTCAAAAGCAAACATGAGTGAGCATGTGTAATTGTGAGCAGGATCCGGTATAAGTATATATATATATATACACCTGAGCGCTAGTTCGGCAATACCGTCTTTTCGGTGCCGATTGCTGAGCCAGGAGAGCTCACGTCTAGAAACACACTCTGCATAGCAAGCAAGATCCATGAGGCATTGGTGAGGATGGATGATGAATAATTCAGATCAGCAATTGACTTCTTAGAGAAGCAAACTGACTTGGGAAGTTCTTCGAAGAGACCCGAATATTCATTCGGCTCTACGAACATGCTGATAAATAGCTGGTTCGGGCTGTTGATCGTTGGTGCTGATTTTGGATGAGGTAGACCCTTCTTCATGGTTATGTCTGCATTTTACGGAGCCTTTTGAACGATGGCAGCTTCCCAATAGTCATTCCACTTCCAGCCGTGGGTCTTTTAGAAACTGATCCATGATATGTAGATCCGGATCCAAAACAATGCAAGAAGTCATCAACACCATGAATTTTTTTTTCCCACTGTGTCTCAAACAGAACTTTTGTATTTGATTTATAAATAGGGACTTTAAATTAAATAATGTCTTTATTTTCTTATATATTTATCTATACTCATAAATGTATATCTATCTTCTTGTTGTAATCAACTTTTATATTTGTCCATCATACACTTAATTTGGGCATTCTAATCTTAGTAACTGAGCACGGTGCGTCCTCTGTATACATAGAAAGATACTTTCGAACGTGAACCTGAATCCAACTCGATTATACAGAGTCCAATTCAGACGGATCCTGATGGATAGATCCGAATCCAACTCTTTGACATCCTACCCTGCTGGTCATGGTGCTTCATCCATGCAGGGAAAGTTTTGATGACTCCTTGAATTTTTTTTGGTTATGACAGGGAGGCCGGAGGTAGGTATGCACGCCCGACCAGTCAAGCTGGCTACATGCATCTTGTGAGTCGAGAGCTCTGCCAGGTGAACTAATGCTCTGAGTGCAACTCTTTGCGTTTCGTGGATATTCCAACTGTTGTGTATATGAATTTCCGACTGTTATACAACAACAACTAAGCCTTTTCCCATACTAGATGAAGTCGGCTATATGGATTCTTTGTTTCCACAAGGTTCTATCAATTCTCATAATTTGTAGAATTCATGGTAGATAAGTCGACAAAGTTTTATATTGGTTGTCGGAAGCCTAATGCAATCATGCAGATAAATTTGTGCTTCACTCAGCTCATATGAGCTCATTGTTAATTTGAAAGCGAAAAAAAAGTTGGATAACCACCCATGGATCACCTCTATTTAGCTCACTCGGCTCGTTCACCAGCCCGACCTCCAAATTCCTTGCACAAAAAGGGTCGGTTTTCTGACTTGATGTATGGATAGTTGCATTGGTATTTGGATTCAGTATTTAGTAACTGCATTCAACTCAAAATGAATCCAACCCATTTATACACAATTATGCGTGAATTTTGGTTCTGCATAATCGTGACTCGTGGTGCAATTTACTTAGAGAAGGAAAGTATAAAAATAAAGTCCTTTGGAGACAGCATGCATGCTCATCTAAGTTTTTACACCGAAGTTCTTATTTCACCAAGCAAGAGTTGATCTAGTGTTATACATATTATTTATAAATAATATATATATATAACAAGAATAGTCTATAGCATACAAATAATATACATATAACAAGAATAGTCTACAACCTTTGATACATGGCGGTTCTTTGTGAATTGGATCGAGTCTCCTTCTGTTTGATCTGATTTTTTTTAGAGTGGATCTCCAGCTTGTATCTATCTATCATGAAACATGTTTGGATCTCCAACTGAACCTAAATTGCTGTAGGGATCTGAAACTAAAAGCTGACACGCCTTTGAATCTGCTCTTGGCACGAACTACTGTACGAGTTCTCCTTGTAAAAATTAAGGGTTCGAAATATCATCTCAAAGAGCCATTTAAGACCAATTTTATGAGTTAAAAAACAAATTTTTCTAAAAAAATTTGAGTGTTTACGACAACTACTCAGAATGTGAGCTATGCATGCATTCCCTACCTACCACCGCCCCCTGCCGGGCGGGTTTTTATGTGCCTGACCCGCTGGAAGAGTCTCTACATATAGGGCAAGTGCAGGTTCTCCATACTAAATGGTACAATATATATGCCTACCATTGTTCTTTAACTTTCAGAGTTTCAAATCAACGGCTTCCTTTTGAGTGCCCTTCTTCCTGTTCTTAATCTTTAGGTAAGGTTGTACTATTTCTTCTTCTTCCCTTTCATAGTCCTACTACTTTTTTTCTTATGTTAACCTCATTTTAGAAAAATTTCTATTGTATTTGTTCGTGTTCATCAACTCCAACATTTCAAGTTTCTCAATGCTCAAATCGATCTCGTGTCATATTAGCATGTAGCTGCAAAAAAGGGAAGATCATTATCTGTCGATTTAAAATATCTCAACATTTAGTTAAAATCTGCTGATTCTCTTAGCTTTCTAGAGAGAGAGAGAGAGAGCTCAGTGCATCTATTGCTATGTTGTATTAGAATCAGAATCTATGTTTCAAATGAGGTGAATATATATCATCAAGCATGCATGCATGCATTGCATCATAAATGTAATTGTAACATGCAACTTATTACTCAGTTGAATGGAATCCAATTCAAATATGCAGATATCTAAATGAGGATGAGCATGGTTCCCAATTTAGAGAAATACCATGAACTGTAAATACATTTTCATCTTGGTCAAACAAGCTTAAACTTTTCTGTTGGATTATACAGGAAGATGATAGTTACAGTTGAAAACTCGACGACCATTCGCCCGGCGGCCGAGACCCCACAGCGCCGGCTATGGAGCTCCAACGTAGACCTTCTGGTGCCCCCAATTCACACACCAACAGTTCACTTTTATAGACCTAATGGCAGTGATAACTTCTTTGACGCCAAGGTAATGAAAGAGTCACTCAGCAAAGCACTCGTTCCTTTCTATCCTTTGGCTGGAAGGCTTGATAAAGGTGAGGATGGCCGGATCGAGATCAACTGCAATGGCGACGGAGCCCTGTTTGTCGAGGCTGTTGCAGACTGTAAGATAGACGACCTTGGAGATTTTGCTCCTACCATGGAGCTCCTGCAGCTTGTGCCCATGGTTGATGACACACAGGGGATGTCTTCCTTCCCTCTCTTGCTGCTTCAGGTAAGTCATTATTATCAAGATCAGAATTCAAGTACCTAAACTAATAGAACACCACTTGGAACTGTGTAAAGTAGATTTCTTGTTAACTGGGTTGGCCTCGAACTCTCCCTACTACATAGAGATGGCCCGTTCCAGTTCTCCCAGAACCAGGAACTCAAACTGAACCAGGACCAGGCTGGTTCTAGTTCTAGTTTGAGGTCCAAACCACCTAAACTGGAAAATATACAAAAAGCTTTTAAAATTATAAAATAATAGAAAAAGGCCTAATAGTGGTTTGAAACCATTGATTCTGGTTCCACAACGAAATGGGGCCCCTAGTTTCGAATCTGGTTCTGGGTCCGATTCCATTAGTTCCAATTCTTGTTGGTTCGGTTTCGATTGAAACCACTGATCCAATTCAGAATTTACAATGTGATAAAAAAGCCGTAGGAACTAAAATGAACATGCAAGTATATTTACTTCCATACTATATATATATATATAAAAGGAAACTGAATCCCGTTCAACCATTGTTTTCAGACGGTATGAGTGTAATTTTAAAATTATTAAAAGATTTAAAAGGTTTAAAAGATACTTATACCACCTAAAAGTAGTGTCTGATCATGAGTGAAATTTTGTTAAAAATGAACAAGACCCGATCACACTCTCTCTATATATGTTTATGTATGTATCTGTATATATATATATATATATATATATATATATATATATATATATATATATATATATATATATATATATATATATATGTATGGTGCAGATACATATATGTATTTATGTATTTGAGTTTGTTGTCCGTGGGTATTCTTATGGTTGTTGCCATTTAATTTGTGCTTTGGGTGGTGACTCATTGCTTTGATGATCCGGGGGACCTTTTTTGGCAGGTCACTACTTTTAAGTGCGGCGGGGTCTGCCTTGGAATCGGCGTCCATCACTATGCAGTCGATGGACATTCGGGTCCACATTTTGTGAATTCGTGGTCCGAAATCGCGCGTGGTCTTGATGTACATTCCTTGCCTTTCCTGGATCGGACCCCCTTAAGGGCAAGGGATCCACCCAGACCCGCTTTCCCCCACATAGAGTACCTTCCGGGTCCATCACTGAAGACCAAGACAACCTCCGAGTCGAAACAACCCGAAAATCCCCTTCAATCTACGGCAATCTTCAAAATTACCAAGGTCCAAATGACCAACCTGAAGATCAAGGCTAAAGAAGGGGATGACACGATGAGTTACAGCACCTTTGAGTTGCTAGCAGGACATGTATGGAGATGTGTTAGCAAAGCCAGGAACCTAGATCATGACCAAGAAACAAGGGTCTACATAACCGTGAACGGCCGGCAGCGGCTCAAGCCGAACCTACCCGAAGGCTATTTCGGCAACGCGATCTTTTGTGCATCTCCGATAGCCGAGTCGGGTGAGCTCACATCCAGGCCAACACAGTATGCAGCAAGCAAGATCCATCAGGCATTGATGAGGATGGATGATGAATACTTAAGATCAGCAATCGACTTCTTAGAGCTGATAGACTTCAGCAAGATGTTCAGCGAGACCCGTGTGTTCGGATCACCAAACCTGCTGATAAATAGCTGGTCCAGGCTGCCGATCGATGGTGCTGATTTTGGATGGGGCAGACCCTTCTTCATGGGTCCAGTAGGCAAGGTATATGATGGTCATGCCTGCATTTTACCTAGCCTTTTGAATGATGGAAGCTTCTCAGTAGCCGTTGCACTTCCAACTGAGCATATGCGCGAGTTTGAGAAACTGATCCATGATATATAAGATCCAGATCCATTTAAATTTCTTCGTTCGCACCATTCTAGATAAATTCGTCTTATTACCTGGTTTAATCTTGATATTGATTAATGACCAATACCATTTCTTTAAATCTTCACAAATATTTGTACTTCATTTCATATTGGTTGCAATAATTGTTATTTATTTATTTTTTGGAAAACTTGACATAACTTTCTTAAGGCTTACATATCTTATCAATTTGGTTTTTATGGTTTAAAATGTGCACAATGGTATTTTACCGTTTTTACTGTCAAGTTAGTTTGAACTCGTTAATAGCGTCACATGAAGATGGCGTGGAAGATATCCTGATATAATCAAGGTGATGTGGATGCTGACCCAACAACCACATCATTGTTAAATATTAAACTAAAATTTAATATAATTGTGTTACTATTAAACTTAACATACAATAATTAGTAATATCAAATAATATCTAGTATTAATTAATTATCAAGTTTAAAATTAATTAATATTAAATATAGCTGATGCGATAGTTGACATGATAGGCTATGTAGATATGCCCGATGATACGATAGCTTATTCAATTAATATAAGCTGACATGATAAATAATATGATACGTCATAATAAAGATAACAACGTTACATTTATCACTAATTCAATTAAGAGTGAAAATCATAGAGTAACCTAACGAAGTTTTCAAAATAATAGGGACCAAAGTAAAAATAGCAAAACCACAATACTTTTGTGAAGTTTGTTAGAGAGAGAGAGAGAGATATAAAAAGGTTGGTCCAATCCACTACCAAACACCAACCCTTTCAGTATCTCTTTCTCTTTATATATATATATATATATATATATATATATATATATATATATATATATACCACCACCAAACACCAACCCTTTCGATCTCTCTCTCTCTCTCTATATATATATATATATAGAGAGAGAGAGAAATGCCTCTTTGCTGACATATAGAAATAGTTGTCATTCTCTTCTGAAGACATTCAATTATTCCATTTTTCTTTGTGAATCCAGCAAAAACGGAGTGAAAATACGGAGGAGAGGGTGAAGAGTTTGGTCTCTTCGGCATCATCGATCGGTCTCCGGCTATGTTGCATGATACAGGTACAGTACCGGCACCGGTATGGGGTATGCAATTTTATAAAAAACTAAGGTACGGGTATGCCGCTATTAAAAATTATATAAAAAATTATATAAATAAATAAATAAATATATATATATATATATATATATATATATATATATATATATATATATATATATATATATATATATATAGAGTGTTCTATATTTGAAAGAGCATTCTAGTGTTTGAGAATAATTTTATTCTAACTATGAAAATGTCATTTATATTCTTCTTCAAAGTAAAAACAATTAAACAACAAACACAAACCAGAAGTCGTTAATTAAATTTAAAAGAAAAGATCTCAAAACTGCATAAAAGGCGATCCCCATCATTGTAGCGCTTACCATAAGAGAATCAAGAGTTCTTGAAGAAGCATCATTTCAAGAATATCATAAATCATAATAATGAAGTCACAACAACGTATAAGCAAGACCAACATATGCAAAAAGAAGTAATCAAGAGATAGAGACCTTTGTCAATACAACATCAAATGAACGAAAAATTGAGTAACGGAAGAACAGTCAAAAGGTTACATTTGCTGGAAATACAAGACGAAAAATACAAGTAGAAAATGGGAACCTATTATAGAAGGTCTTTGAGACAAGTACTGTGAGATCTCACGCCAATGCTCTAATCGACATGGTCAGATCCAAAGTACTCAGCCTCCTTGCGGCCTCCTTGTTATTTCCTGCTTTAAAGAAATGAAAACCAGTTTTTGTGGTGTCATTATTTCCTTGTTTTTGACTCTTGGACGCCGAGGTTGCAGGAGATGATGACGATGATGATGAAAATAAGGAGAGAGACAATGTGTCATCGATCCCTTGTTTATTTTCACGAGAACCTCAACCATAAATATTTCAACCTTAATATATTCAATGTGTAACTTAGTCGGAAAATTGATTCAGAAAGTGTTTAAGCACAAAAAGCAAAGAAGAGTCATTCCACACTATGCAAGGTTGGCTACATTAATTCTTAGTCACTATCGTCATCAGTCTCGGATCATACCCACATTTAACTCTAGAGAAGCAAGATCCTTTTTCACGGCTTCCTTCCACACTTTTTAGGCCTTCCTCAGCCAAAAACTAATAACAAGAATTAGACTGACACACAAGCAACTCTAAGCATCTGGTGCATAATCACAGAATGAATGGTAAGGCCACCGATTTCTCACGACAACAACCATTGAAATCAGAGACAAACATTCCCAAAATTCCGCGTAAACGATGTCGTACCATCTAATAACAACTCAACGTAAGCAACTTCGCCAAATTCTCATAATGCAGAAATGCATGGATACCACATTTCATTCACCTAGCGAAATTCCTTTAGTCCCACGTTCAACAGAGAGAGTGAACGAGCCGGTCAAAACGCATAGCTAAAGCAATCAGCAACCAACGGATAAGAGTTTAGAAAATTCTCCCCAAAACAAACAAACACTCAACTACATACAAAAACCATAAAAAGAACGTTTCATTAGAAATCGACTCCCAAATAAGATCAACAACAAACAGATTCAAATGGAACAAAACGAGACTAGAAAAAAACCACGTCCACCTCATTCACCACAAACCCTAGCTTAAATACAACATAAGTTTCTGAAACAAAAATCATATCCTCAACAATAACCAGAGAACACATAAGAACAAAGACTAAACCCTAAAGATCAGATACCGCAAAGATGGCAAATTAAGGCAAACAGAAGAACAAAATCCGGTTTATTGTCTTCGCTTTGAAATCCAGGCTGCTCGTCTTTTATCGCCTTTATGTTTTCACCCCATGGAAGCAATTTTTTTTTTCTGCAGAGACGAAGAAACGCAAGGCGGTTCCGATCAATGACCCATATTTCGTCTTCTCCACCGCGCATCATCATCTCCTTCTCCTTACCCGGAGCTTCGTCTCGCTATACGACTCTTTGACTGTCTTCATATTTGCACGCGAAAGGCAATTTAGGAATTCGTCTCTCTCCGCGTATCTCCGTTTTGGGATTAGGGTTTTAACTTTTTTTAGAGATACTCTTGATTTTGGATTCGTTCATGTACCTGATACCGGTACGTGACGTACCCAAAGGTGGGTACGCGTATCGGTATGACATTTACTTAATGGGTATGCACCAACCATACCCATAAGCGTACCCATACCCGGTACGTTTACTGTATGGGTATGTACTAACCATACCCATAAGCGTACCCATACCCGATACATACCGGAATACGGGTACGAGGCCTTGCAACATAGGTCTCCGGAAACACCACAAAAGGCTCTATTGTGCACATCAATCTCTTTGTATCCTGCAAGCAAATACAAGAAGTGAAGGAATGGGAAACTTGGTCGATCCGCACCAAGTCCATCTTAAAAACAATATATATATATATATATATATATATATAGAGAGAGAGAGAGAGAGAGAGAGAGAGAGAGAGAGAATATACATTGACAGTAAAGTCTAAGTTTTACATTTAATTTAATATATATTTAATATATGGTTGATATTCATGCTCGGCCCCCTAACACGATGAAATTTCACATAGAAGCTATGGTTCTCAATGGGGCAGGGAAAATGGAAGTCTTGGTCATGAATTCAGTTCAGACAAGGCAACAACATTCCGTGAGATGCCTGAAAGTGATGATAAGGATCTTCCAGGATACCACACTTATATGGATGCAAAAGAAGCTCTAGTAACAACTTTAATCAACAAAAATGCTGGTGTTTCAGAGTCCGGTCTCGATAATTGTTATTATCCTTCGGTGCTTGTAGGCATGAAAGAAATCATCTCCACTAGTAGGAGAGCTCATTGTAGTGGCATGGAAGTAGGAATTCGGCTGAACGATGGTACAAATACAATCTCATGGTGAATGAGAAAAAGGTAGAAAAGTCTGAGACTTAACAAGGGAAGTTGTTCAGATGATGACAGCAGCCCAAGATTATAAAAATGAGGGAAAGAAGCAGACCAACTTGAATAATCCGGGAAGAAACATGGTTTTTGGCCTGATTGAGTTCTTTAACGTAAGCTAAAATACCCACCAAGACCCGTTCCTTGAGGCATAGGCCTTCACTGCAAGCGGATCAAACATTGTTTAGCTCCTCACAAAATAAGGTCTCAAACGGCAACATCTGTGATGCACAGTTGCAGGAAGAACTCCGTGCGGATTCACAGAATGTGATGTTCCTGAAACAACTTCTAGCGGATATATGGATAAATTTAACAAAGCAGATTTGGCTGTTATAGATCAGAGAAATTGTTAGCAGTTTAAGATTGGCGATCCAACTCCAAATTCGGAACAATAAAGGTATGGTCATGATATTAAAACGGGACACCAACCTGATCGAAGAGTCCGTGCTTGTGTCCAGACAGTGGCATGAAAAACTTGATTCTTGATTTAGTTGATCTATTCATCAGATGAATTGGCAAATAGTCTTAACATTACCAAATTGCAAGTCCTCAAACTCGAAACTTCATCCAAATTTGTGCCAGTTAAAATATGGCCATGATACTAAAATGGGACACGAACCCGGCCGCGAGAACATCTCAAAGTGATGAGCAAAATCTAAAATAGAACACGAAATGGCAGGATTATAGATCAAAGAAAGGTAGCAGTGTAAGTTTGATCATGTAACTCCCACTGTCTTGTCAGTGAATGTAATTTGCTACATTTCCCTTGGCACAAAAAACCATCGTTCCAGTTCTTCCTCTTCTTCTGAGAGAGAGAGAGAGAGAGAGAGAGAATTGTCAATGGCGGAATGGGGGGAGATGCCAAAGGAGTGCCTGGTGGAGATAATGACGAGAATGCCCCTGGAGGACCGTTGGAGAGGCCCTCCCCTGGTCTGCAGGTCATGGACCTCGGCTTCCCGCGATCCTTTGCTGTGGCGTTCCGTCAACCTCGAGTCCTCCTTCTCCGCCCGCAGGCCCCACCAGGAGCTTCCCGGCTGGTGGGATCCGGACTTCGAGGCAGCCGTCGACGCCATGCTCCGCTCCGCCTCCCGGTGGAGCTCCGGCGGCCTCGAGGAGCTCCTGGTCCGTCACTGTTCCGATCGATCCCTCTTCTTCGTCGCCGAGAGGTCCTTTCTTCTTTCTCTGATCTTGTGTTTTCGATTTAATTCTGGGGTTCTTTGTCTTCCATTTGGTTGTTGATTCAGGGTTGGGGTCTCCCTCTTTCAATTTCAAATGGGGAGAAGGGTTTGACCTTGTCCCGTTTGAGTTTGGGAAGATTATGATCTTCTTAATGGAAACTTGATTTATGAACCTACCTTAGTTTTCCGGAAGATTGGGTAACATAAACATCTGCAACTCTTTGTGCGGAAAAGTGGTGAATTTACAAATAAGTGGGCGAATTTACAAATGGTATAGACATGAGATGTTTTCTTTATCAAGGGGAACTAGTGCTGAAATTCGCTGGAGAAATCACGCACGAGTTAATTGGGAACAAAGATGAAGACGTAACACAAACTTTTCTGATTCTCAAGCAAAGTAGCACAGAGTTTTCCTTTCCATTGGTGCCTTTGCATAGGGAGAAGTATAATCACATATAGCTTATGCAGAGTATAAAGTTCAATCTTTCCTTGGTGGTTGGCTGAAGAAGGCTACGTCCTGGTGTCGTAAGGGATCTCAAGCCATATCATGAAGATTTCAAGCAGGGAAGATGGATGGGACACGTTGGAAAATTAACTTTAAATCTTTATATTGAGTTTGATCAAATGGAGTTGATTTGAGTGTTCTAGAGAATAAATCCTTTAAATGGTTCTGACTTGTCTGGAGAGATTAGTTTGAAGGATGAATTTCACAACTTGAGAACGGATACATCATTATCTGTAGGGGATCACACTAATTTGTGAGGAATTTTAGATAAAGAGGCGGATGACACTCTTCATGGCGTGACTGCAGGTCCTTCACCAGGTCTTGGTGCATTATTAGCAATTAAGGAAGTCTTTTAATTTGACTTGCAGCTTTCAGATACCTTTCATGGATAATTCTTGGTTCGATCTTTCTTAACACTTAATAGTTGATAAGGGAGGGATGACCCTCTTTGTGTAGTTTGTGTGTCTCTCTCTTTATACATTATATATTATATAGAGAGATCCCAGACTTTCATTCATATTAGACCATTCATGCCAAACTAAACCGTTAGATTGGAGATATGGATGATTTAGATTGAAAGCAAAAACTGGAATTTGTTTTCTTAAAAAAGTAACAATTACAAAGTACAACATGTACTCCACATTTTGGTTTTTATATCTACACCATTCATCTCTTCAATCCAACAATATAGATTGGTATGGATGGTCTAGCATTAATGAGAGTGTAGCAACTCTCATTCCTTCTTTTTTTCTTTCTTTCTATATGTGTTTGTGTTTGTATATGGGAGAATGGGAGCTGCTAGATACTTTTATCTTGACCCTTCACTACAAATGTATGGACAGTTGGAATTTTACTTTTTCAAAAGAGACATTTTAGCCCACTTTCATATTTTTGCCCACCCATGTTATAGCTTAGATCTTTATGAAATAGTTTGCCATAGTTGTAGGCCTCTAGCCAAGGTGCTATAGTTAGAACTGTAGGTAGTTGGTGGCCACTATCGGCCCCAATACTAATGTCAACCATGAAATGCGGGAAGAAGGGCCCTCTTCCCGGATTTCTTGAGTTACTTTTTCAACAACAACAACAACAACTAAGCCTTTTCCCATACTAGACGGGGTCGGCTACATGGATTCTTTGTTTCCATAGCAGTATAAGCTAGATCATTCTTCATTATTTCTTTCCAACACTTTTGTGGTCGTCCTCTACCTCTTTTAATACTTTCCAAATTTAGTTTTTTATACCTTCTTATAGGTTCTTCTTTTGATCTTCTTTCTATATGTCCAAACCATCTTAAACGACATTCTCTCATTTTATCCTCTATTGGTGCCACTCCTAATTTGTTTCTAATAACCTTATTATGTATACGGTCTTTTCTTGGATGACCACTTATCCATCTCAACATCTTCATTTCTGTCACACACATCTTTTGTACATGTTGATGATTAACTGTCCAACACTAAGAACCATAAAACATGGCAGGCCTAATTACTGCTCTATAATATTTATCTTTTAACTTTAATGATATCTTCTTATCACAAAGAATACCTAATGCTCCTCTCCATTTTAACCAACCAACATTAATTTTATGCATAACATCTCCATTAATTCTTCCATCACTCTGAAAAATTGACCCTAGGTATTTAAAACTTTCCTTTTGGGGGATGCAATGTGTGCCAATTTTAATTTTTATGTCCTATGAAGTAATCAAATGATCAAACTTACATTCCATATATTCTGTCTTTGTTCTACTAAGTCGGAGGCCTTTGCTTTCTAATGTTTCTCTCGATAGTTCCAATTTTATGTTAACTTTTTCCTTAGACTCCTCCACTAACACAATGTCATCTGCAAATAACATACACCAAGGTACTTCATCTTGAATACTTTTTGTTAACTCATCAATTACCATTATAAATAAGTATAGACTTAAAGTTGATCCTTGATGTAACCCAATATTAATTTCAAAGAAGTTTGTCATTCCTTCATGAGTCCTCACACATGGTTTTGCACCATCGTACATGTCTCTTATAAGGTTAATGTATGTCAATGGGATACCTCTTTTTTTCAAAGTTCTTCAAATAACCTTCCTCGGTACCCTATCATAAGCTTTTTCTAGATCAATAAATATCATGTGAAGGTCTTTCTTTTTTGCTCTAAAATATTCCATAAGACGTCTCAAAAGGTGAATCACTTCAACAGTAGATTCACCTAGCATGAATCCAAATTGGTTCTCTGTTGTACTCGATACTTGTCTTAACCTACGTTCAATAATTCTTTCCCACAATTTCATAGAATAGCTTATTAATTTGATACCTCGATAATTCACACAATTCTGAATGTTTCCCTTGTTCTTATATATAGGTATAAGTGTACTCGCTCTCCATCTCTCGGGCATCTTTTGGTTTCTCCATATATCATTAAATAGTCTTGTGAGCCAAGTGATTCCTATTTCTCCTAGTATTTTTCAAACTTCTATATGAATATTGTCTGGTCCTACCGATTTACCACCCTTCATATGTTTAAGAACCTCTTTAACTTCATTCTTTTGAATATGTCGGTAGAAATTGTGGTTTATATACTTTTCTAATTTGGCTAACTCTCCTAAGCTAATACTAACATCTTTATTTTCATTAAAAAGCTTATAAAAATAGTTTTTTCATCTATTTTTTATATCATCATTTTTTACTAGAATTTTTTCATCCTCGTCCTTATGCATCTAGCATAATTAAGATCTTTAGTTTTTTTATCTCTAGCCCTATCTATCCTAAAAATATCTCTTTCACCCTCTTTTGAGTTGAGTTTTTTTATATAAATCTTCCCAAATTTTCACTTACAACCTTTTTCGCTTCTTTCTTTGCTTTCTTATAAGCCTCTAAAGTTTCACTAGTTTTTTTTAGCATAATGTAATTTGTAATATGCCCTCTTTGCCTTGATTTTATTTTGCACTACTTTACTCCGCCACCAAGCTTCTTTTTGTGCTGGTACACCTCCCTTCGATATACCTAACACATCTTTCGCTACTTTCCTAATATGTATAGCCATATTATTCTAGATATTAGAGGGTGTACCAACATACCAACATAATTCCAAACATCTCCTTGAAGGACTTTCTGGTTAAATATATCTTCTTTCTCGCTTTTGAGGTTCCACCATTTAGTCCGAATAGCTCAATGCACTCTTTTCTTCTTTGTCCATTTTTTTATTTGTAAATCCATAACTAAAAGTCGATGTTGGGTGGTTAAGCTTTCTCCTGGAATTACCTTACAATCTTTACAACACGCTCTATCTTTCTTTCTACAAATAAAGTAATCAATTTGTGTTTGTGATAAGCCACTCTTATAAGTAATTAAATGTTCATCTCGTTTTTTGAAGATTGTATTGACTATAAAGAGATCAAATGCCATAGCAAAATTTAAAATCTCCCTACCTTCCTCATTTATATCCCCAAAACCAAAGTTTTCATGAATACCTTGATATCCTAATGACTCTTTACCAACATGTCCATTTAAGTCTCCTCCTAAACAAATCATCTCCCTTTGTGAAATCTTTTGAATCACCTTATCTAACTCTTTCCAAAAAGATAAACTTTATTCAAAACCGATTTCTGCCTAGATGAGTATGGAATGACTTCAACTGGAAGCTCAGAGAGTAAAACTCGGAGGAAGAAAAAACCAGGTATATATATATATATGATAAAATACAGAATATACATACTGATTTTACACCTTCATCTTCCTGAGAAAAACACTCCGAGGGTAACTGTGTTCCTCCCCTTTTTTTCTTTCTTTCCATATCTTCTTACTTCTCGTCTATAGGTATATGGCTTTCGCTGTGCTCATTGGAACTCTCTAAGGACGTGAAAGACCCGTCGACCTCAACTGAAACTTGGAACCAAGTCTGTAGGAACTAACTCTCACTTTTCTTCTTGTCTTAGGGATGATAGAGCACTAACCCTAAGGAGAGATAATGAAGAGAACCAGAAGAATTCTTGCAAAACCATCTTTAACTTAGATTCCTAGAACGATGTTGAAGATGACACCAAAATCCAAGGAAGCCACAACTAATTATGCAAGTCAAGGCTTCAACTCATATCTATCTCTGATACCATGTAATCATGTCCACAAGGATTACTTTTCCAGAAATAGCAATATATAATCTGAAATGCCAAGTCGATGCATACACCAAATAATGAACTTCATGTGAAGAAAACAAATCCACAAAATGAAGAATGGAGCTTTGTATAAATTTACATGAAATAGGCTTGACAAACCTTACAAAGGAAAGAACCCCTTAGAGGGGAAGAAGGGGAAGAAACAGGGATTACACACATTATATAGGGGCTGGCAATAGTGGCTGATGTCTCTAGTCACTGTTACAACAACAACAACAACTAAGCCTTTTCCCATACTAGACGGGGTCGGCTACATGGATTCTTTGTTTCCACAGATCTCTATCGTGTGCCATGTTAGCAGTTAACTCCCAATAAGCTAGATCATTCTTTATTGTTTCTTTCCAACACTTTTGTGGTCGTCCTCTACCTCTTTTAATACTTTCCAAATTTAGGTTTTCTAACCTTCTTACAGGTTCTTCTTTTGATCTTCTTTCTATATGTCCAAACCATCTTAAACGATGTTCTCTCATTTTATCCTCTATTGGTGTCACTCCTAATTTGTTTCTAATAACCTCATTATGTATACGGTCTTTTCTTGTATGACCACTCATCCATCTCAACATCTTCATTTCTGTCACAGACATCTTCATTATGTATACGGTCTCTAGTCACTGTTGTCTAGCTAATTAACCAAATACAGCCAGGAAAACTGGGAAAATGCAAAAAAGTTACTAAAGAAAAGGATAAAACAGGGAAAACATGCAAAATAAAAAAACTATCAAGAATGTTAGAGAAGTGCCCATGCAGTAGAAAATCAAAAAAATGCCCTTGCATTGAACTATAACACTTTAACAGTAAGCCATCAATTATTGTGACATTGGATGCTTTGCGCTATTTGCTCAGAATAATTTGGTTGTCACTCTTTAGATGATAATTCCTGTTATATTGGAAATAATGTTTTCTTCATGGACTCCAATTTTGCTTCTTACCTGATGATGGTTTATTGGTGTCAATGTGGAAATATGTTGTACTTTGCTCCTGAGTTTGCTTCTAGATTTTCTCCTCCCTTTTGTTGATTGAGTGGAAGCAGTGTGAACAAGGAATTGGCGCTTAGAGTTGTGTGAATTGGCTGACGACTTTGCCTTTGTGCATCTCTATAACTAGTGGAGATATTTTGGATGCGATACTTCCACATTTCAGTTGAATATTTGATGCAGTTATTTCTGTTCTAGAGATTCCTGTGTTGTTGCTCGCTTAGTGTCTACTTATTGATTCTTATTCTCACGCTATCATCAGTCTTTATGCCGTAGTTAATTTATGGTTGCAACATCTGTTATAAATGTTAGATTGCTTAAGAGGCGTAGCTTTGTTTAAAATTTTCATGATCGTGGAACACATTCAGGCTGCCATGTGGATCCACCATCTAGTCTCTGATACATTGGTAATTTTATATGTCCATGCATATGCATTCGTGTCTCTGTGCATATGTTTATCGTGCTAGATGCCACCATCATCATCCCAATGCAATTGCCAAAAGAACAGTTCACCTGGTTAGAAGGGTGGACTCCTAAGTTTAATCTCTTAGACATCTGCTGGATGTAGTGCATATGTGTTATTGTTCTTCAATTTGGAAACCGAACTACCTCTGCTGATTCATCTTGCAGTTCTCCGAACCTTCAAATTCTTTCAATCAAGAGCAGCCCAAATGTTACAGACTTGTCGATGACAATGATCGCAAACAATTGTCACTTTCTCACGGAGATGGACATTAGTTTCTGTTACAACATCTCTTACAAGTCTTTGGAGTTGATCGGGCACAATTGTCCAAATTTGAAGGTTTTAAGGAGGAACTTGTTGAATTGGCTGGACCCATCTCAACACACGGGAATCATTCCTGCAGAGTATCTAAACTCTGTTCCTCAAGATGGGGATCAAGAAGCTGTTGTTATTGCAAAGTTTATGCCTAATCTCGTCTGCTTAGAACTCAGGTTTTCAAAATTATCTCCTGATGGTCTCAAGTTAATTGTGGAGGGATGTGTCAATTTGGAGTATTTGGATCTGTTTGGATGTACCAATCTGACAAGCAGAGCACTGCAAGATGCTGCTGACAATCTGAAGAATTTGAAGGTGCTAACTCGGCTAAATTTCTATATTCCAAGGTCAGTTTTTCATACGGAGAGATATGGGCATTGGAGGTTATATGATGAACGTTTCCAGACGAATGTTTTCCAAATTTGAATAGCATAACCTGTGGTGCTATTGTTGTATATTCGCTGTGTTGTTCTGCTGTTATTGCTGCTTGTAAATTATACTAATTTGGTCTGTCATGCCAAGAAAAAGACTGCTGTTGTTGTTCTCTCTTGTTTTCCTTTTAAATTGTTACTATTCTTTTTCCAATTGTTCTCTCTCTCTCTCTCTCTCTCTCTCTCTCTCTCTCTCTCTCTCTCGTTTAATATGTAGGAGAGTAGGACTTTTCATGGGAAGGGTTATACACCAAGGGCTTTAAGATTTTACAGGTTGCATACCATCCTTCAGAAACAGTAAACAAGTTTGTTCCCTTGTGGAAAAAGTGGTTACTTTGTTAATTAAAGCTCTAATACGTTGCTAATTTCATGCTCGTCAAACTCTTCAAAACATGAACTTTTCGTGGGGAATCTTATTATTATCTAAAGCCAATTTATGATTTGCTAGATTATGTTAAACCATCCAAGCATCAAAATCGTCTTATTGGGAAATCTTTTCTTTGCTGAATTGGATTAAATAAATATGCCTTTTTAGGTTAAATCGATGCGAAAATGATGCTCCATGGTAGGCTGGTAAGTTCTTCATTCTTCGGCTCGTTTTCTAGGAACCAGACAAGCCGATCTCTACTCAGACGGCCATCGTTTGAAATGTTCATTAACAGCTCGGGATCCTTTATAAGCCAAGTTGAACCAAGGTGTGTGTGTGTGTGTGTGTGTGTGAGAGAGAGAGAGAGAGAGAGAGAGATCCTTTCTTTAAATACACGAATGGTGACCCATTATTCACTTAATGTCGCCCTTCTCAACCCGACTCCATTTGTTCCTCCATGTTATTTGGCTTCTGAACGTCCTAAGAAACATTAGCATTTCTTATGTTATTAGTCACCATAGCGAGTCATCTTGCTCGCAATTGGAACTGGTCATGTTAGATGTTCAAAAGCATTGATTTAGTCGAACAGATTGTATATTAATCATAAGTACAAGCAAAATTAAAGGAGAATTACTCCTCTCACAATACCCTTTGCCTTAAGCTTCCCTTACCATGATTAATCTTTATCAACTTTCGAGAAATTCTTAGATTAATGACTTCAGGTGTGACGTAGCTTTATTAAGTGGGCACAAAGTCTTCCTCACCCAGGGTTTTACGACAAAGAGGTTGCTTACCACTGAAGAAATTACAGTATCTTGGTGAAAGCTAAGTTCATGGAAGGCGCAGTAGTCTTCTTCTTCTTCCCTCCGAGAGATCAGGTTGCTGTCTCGGATTGTCCGTATGCATGTATCCGTCATCTTTGGCAAATCTTCAAATTGATGACTTTGACAATGAAACACACACTAGCCACCATGGTGTGAATGGTAGGTATTATGCTTGAAATGAATCTTTTCTTTGAACGTCTAAGATTTGGGAATATGTCATCTGGAGGTCTCTTAAAATTTACAGACAGGGTGGTCGATGAATCACTGCGAAGAACCTCAAGAAGAAAATACTTAAGACTGTACTCTTAAGAGGAGGAAGAGGGTACGGAATGCTTGAGGGGCGCTCAATACTGTTGGACGATGTCCTTGGTGGTGAGGGGTACCTCGTTTGCATTCCTCTTGGCAGGATGTAAGAGTACTCGGACTTTTTTTTTGATGGAAGGGAACTTAGTGGATTGTTTCCTTATTCACATATACTTGTGTCAACTGGTTGGGGTATGCCCTAACCCCTCCATCTTGGCAATCGGAAAAAAGAAATTATTGCACATACCAAAAGTACTAAAGTATTTTTTTTTTTGCTTTTCAAATTTGAATTTCAATCAAATCTATTAATGGGATGGTTGAAATTCTTGAGAATATTTAAGCATGGATTGAACTATATATATATATATATAAGAGAAAGAGAGAATCTTGGCTGCAAATGGTGTTTGGTAAATAATTTTACATAAACATTTTCACTATTTGATTTGTGAAATAGATGGTCGAGATTTGAATCAAATATACAGTTGTATCTTTGTACTTTTATTTAATACATATTAAATGTAAAGCGATTCAAATCCCTATCGTCGATCTAAAAGATTAGACGGTAGAGATATTTGTGCAATATTATGCATCAAACATCAAATATAAATTATATATATGTGTGTATGCACCGTTGATCAGAAAGATTGAATGACTGAGATGTTTAAATATTTTTATGCACTTAAGAATAAGATCATTATACATTAGCACTACCTATATATATAAAGCAAAATTATTTTATGACTAATTAGTAAAGTTTAGTTGATAATACTGGCTCTTTGACTACACCAAGTTGTTGAATAAAAGCTTATCCACAATAATTTCCATTTCTTTATTCGTCCTCTTATTCTACCTTTCAAAAGCAAAGACTCATTCTTCATCTACCAATATTAGAGGTGGCAATTTCAGATTTTGAATTGGGGAACCCGACACGAAAACACGAGAAACAACTGTGCTGATATCCACTAAAGTAACACAAAAGCATTGGGTTGTCTTTTGGTTGACCTCTTTTCAATATGATCACAAAATGATATGACACAAACACGACCTGAACCAAGAAGTTGCTGGCAATATAAAAACACAACACGAATCCCCTACATGGACATCAGCTAAAACAATATGTACTTACGTCGACCGAGTGTATGCACTAATCAATAAGATTGATGAAATCGCCCTCTCAGGCGTTAGCTCGCCTGGCAGCCGGCTCGACTCACAAGACGATGGTCGTGAGTTCGATTCCGATACTAAGAGCATGCTACCTGGTTTCGGCCCCCCCATTGTAATAAAAAAAAAGAAAAAGATTGACGAAATAACAATTAATGAAAAACTCACAAATGGGCTGAGCCGCTTATGAGTTCAGGGTTGAGCCGCTCATGAGCTACTCAAGCTCCAAACCAAAACCAGCTCGGTGGTATTGATTTAAAAGATTTCCAATTATAATTATATTATGTTACTAGAATTCAAAAGAGTTCCAAACACATAAGCATTGGCCAAGTCAAGTTGAAACCCCAACGCCAATTCATCATTAATGCAATGCCCCAAGTCAAGCATGATGGATTCGATATTTAGGGATAAATAATATTGATCCAAATAGCGTTTGACTACAAGCAATTTAGATTATTAAAGAGCACAAATTTTTAGAAACCTGAGAAAATATTATAAATATTAAAAAAGCGAAATCAAGCTTTTTATTTAAAAGAGGAGGTCGAACACGCATGTACCCTTCGGGAATCAAACTCCCCACCAGCAACAACAGTGCTAGAGCACCCTGCCATTGAGCTAATGCTCTTGGTGCAAAATCAAGCAATTTAGTTCTAATGTATGCCACATTAAGCTTAATTACGAGAAAAAGCAAGATCAAGTTCAAATATCCCAAGGCCTTCGTTTGTCGACTTTAAAGTATTTTCGTCTATCCATCGCTTGGTCAGTTCAAGTGGTTTGGCACTTGTTTTCCTTAAGCAAGGTTGAGAGTTTGAATCTAAATATTAACCAATTAATGTATAGAGGTTATTAATAGCAGAAAATGTGTTCATAAAATTAATATTCTCCTGCTTTAAAGGCATTTTTATTATACACGTGCTCTTTTTTATCATGATTATAATTTTGCCCCTACTAAAATCCAAAAATTACTTTCATACCCTTGGTGTCTAAAAATTTCTCTCTCCTTCCCTCTATGGCTTTTTCCCTTACCATTGATCGTCTCGTATTATTTTTTCAGTCACCTATGATTTGAAGCTTGATCCAATGCACGATATTGACCCATCCACCATCTTATAGCGCTTCAAATCTAATTTAAAAAGGAAGAAAAAAAACCAACACCAATAAATGCTTTATAAAAGCTTGATACTCCTACTGTCTAAAAATTTCTCTCTCCTTTCCTCTATGGTTTTTTTCCTTACCATTGATCGTTTCATACTATTTTTTCAGTCACCCATGATTTGAAGCTTGATCCGATGCATGATATTGACCCATCCATCATCTCATAGTGCTTCAAATCTAATTAAAAAAGGAAGAAAAAAAACCCAATACCAATAAATGCTTTATAAGAGTTTTTCTTACTCATTTAAAGTGTTCATATTTAAAGTGTTCATTGTTCAAATCTCACAGCTAATATGACCACCGTTCCATATGGCAGTATTACCTTAAGGAAATCTCTCTCATTTTATCTTCAAATAATTTCAGAATGAGAGAATGCATATTCCAGCTAAATGTATCATGATTTAGTCCCGAGTTTCAAACATGTTAAAGTTTACTAGATTTATTGAAACATCTATTTGCTACCTATTAGATTAAAAGTTGGTTTACAATTTAATTTTCATTGTGAAATTAAAATTCAATAATTCAATTTATATATATATATATATAAATAAATAGGTAGGTAGAAAGAGAAAGTGGGAGAGAGATGAGTTGCTAGATTCTTATACCATCTATGTCAACGAAGATCTTTTGGTTAAACTTATAGGTAAAGGGCTTTTATTTTTTAATTTATATTATCTATTTCTTTGATTAAAAGGTTTCTAATTCCATAGATACTCTCTTCTTTTTCTTCCTCTTACCAATAAATAATAATAAAAAAATTTGTTTAAGACATTTTCACACGTGAGAAGATGATGAAAGTATATTTCGGTAAAAATATATCAAAAGGTATATGGTGGGTATGTTAAAAGAAAAATAAAAAATTATAAAACTATTGAAAACAATAAAAAAAGATCAAACTTCTATGAGTTAATTTTTAACATAATACATACTTAAACTCTTTTGTAAATAAAGAATTTATCTAACCAACTCCATATAATATGAGAAAAAGACTTTTTATTATATATATAATATATATTTATACACACGTAAACACCTCCATCGAGGTGAGTCGAGTTGCGCCTTTTGTATCTTAGCAAGAGTTGGGCTGAACCCAGACCTTGAACGTTCGGGTCACCAGCCCTACCCGGAAGTGATGTTCGGCACAGCAAGTCGGTCATTTTAGCCTTCAGCTAAGGAAGCCTAAGTTTGACTGTACGGGGTGGAAGAACCCGAGACGAGTCGCCACCTTCTACGTTTGCGGGTCGGGTTGAGTCAAAAAGTCGTGGTCAACAAAACGTGTGCTGACAGAAATAGTGAACCCGAATGTTTTAGGAGATGGGTAGGTGGGTCCCACGGGTGGGTGGGGATGGGTGAGCCCGGACCGGGCTCGACAGAGAAACCTGACCGGGTTAGGTAAGTGGGTTCACCAACCCCGCCTCTTGTCACCTTCTGTTTGCCACGTCACTCGTCTCACCAACCAAGTGCATTAAGAATGGGTCCCGCAGAGGGTGAACTTACGAGAATACCCTCGTTCTGATTTTTGTGTCTTGGCTTAAGCATTGTTAAATTGAATTTGTGATGGCTGCGGTCAAGAAATGACGTTTTTCTCTTTCTTTATTTATAAGGTGTAAGCAAATTAAAAAAGCAAAATGATACATACGCACTTTACTTTGTTTGGGTACACATTTTTTGTTTTTCAATTCAAGTTTCAATAATTCATGGACTGAGATGCAATGTTTGACTTTAAATGACTTTAAATTCATAATAGTGTTAAATTTATAATGACTTTAAATGCATAATTTTGTATAAACATTTTTATGGTTCGATTTGTAATATACATAGTATAGATTTCAATAAAAAAATCATTGTAGTTTTGTATATATATATATATATTAAATATAAAATATTTTAAGTATTTACCATTGATTTCAAATATCCAACAACAGCTAGCACGAGAGGCCCAACAAGTTTCTTTTTATAAGAAAATGATTGAAAAGTACGTTCAAAGGTAATGTTTATGACAAAGGATATTCATGTCAACCAAAATAAGAGTATAGATTTAAGAAACCTAATCAAATAAAGAATCATGTGGAAGTCATTATCTCGATCATTTGATTGACACGATTAACAATGAATATTTGAATTAAAAATTAAACATTTTTATAAACTATACTTTAAATATTTTTTATTTTATTACTTCAACCGTTCATTTAAAAAATTGAAATGTTGTGATGAATTATTTATAATTCTTTATTTTTATAAGTTTCTTAAATCTAAACTCTCTAAAAACACACACACACACACACATATTTATATGTATGTATAAAGAGAGAGGTAATGATAAATACATAATATCTTCAACTGTTTGATGCATCATTGTGGATATGCAAGAACTACCATCGGTTGAAATATGATGTTTGACTTGTCAAAGAGATCCATAATATATATATATATATATATATATATATATATATATATATATATATATATATATATATATATATATATATATATATATATATATATATATATATATCAATTCATAAACTTTTCTCTAATAAGTTGCTCACAAGCGATTCAAACCAGAGGTGCTGAGAGAGGCGAATGCCAACTTATCAACGCATGTGATGCATCGTAATAGATAAGCAAGAGTTGCCATCGACGGAAATATGATGTTTAGACTTGTCAAGGAGTTCCCACCACTTTAAACTGTTCATTGCTCCGATGAACGGAATAAGATACTCGTATTCCATCAAGCATCTTCTAAAGTGGGGTCTCGAAAATTTCGCCGGAGAAAACAAGGTGGCAACGGAAATTTGAAATCTAATAGGAGGAGACCACCTCTAAATGGTTATGATGCTTGCCGTCAGCCATCAGGAGAAACAAGTATCAGCTTATCATTGCCCCTTGACCTCAGCATTACCTCACGTCAAATTTGGAAAGCAATTACAAATTTAAAAGAAATGATTAAATCCATGACCATCATACACAGTTGGCCTTACTTTAATTTTAAATGGGTAGGTAGTTTGTCTCATTCCACATAAAATTTTTAGATCCATGACTGATCATAGAGATTTTGTGAGCAGTAATGATTTTTGAGACTTCATGATAAATTTTAAATTTATGAAATAATAGAAGCTCAAAAAAGCCCCAATAATGTTGAAAAGGATCTATATTTATTTTTACAAATAAATACAAATATGCATGTACAAGATGACTAAGAACTCGTACAGGTGATACCCACTTATTGTGACATAAAGACTTGGTTTTGAGTGCAATTGGTCCAAAAATGAGCTCACTTTGTATCAAAACTTAAAGTTTAAGTATGAAGAGCAATAGCTCACTTGGTTAGAGGGTTAACTCATAAGTTGAAGGTCATGAGTTCGGTATTCGAGGCACCACCTCTCCATTATACTATATATATATATATATATATATATATATATATATATATATATATATATATATATATATATATATATATATATATATATATATATATATATATATGTGTGTGTGTGCGTTCATGCTCATAGTTTATTGGGAACTATCAACCGCCGATGAAACTAAAAGCAGTCAACATTTCCATATTTAAGGTAACCGAATCCAATTTATATTCTTGCATGCTTGCAAAAGGGCATCTAACAATATGTATCATTTGAATGCATCTTAATAAAGCTCTTAAATTTTGAAAGGACATGTTTGGCAACCCATGCATAGCATTAAATGTCTATTTGGATAAAATTCTTCTTTACAACCGGCAATTATCACTGAGTAAATAATTGTCAAATCTATGCTTTGAAGGGTTTGGGATTTATACAACGTTTAATTTTGATCCTTTTTTCCCCGTTTCTGGTTATAATTGAAAGCCAAAGTACACACACATGCACCCTCAAGAATAGAACTCACGACCTACGAGTGGGTTTTAAAGAGCCCTATCAATGGGTGCCAAGAAGTTGATATCTGCTAAGATGAATGTTTATTAACAGATATTTTTTTTGCAGAAGTTTGAAACTGCTTTAAATAAGTAATGATAACAATGATAACCCAATACTTTTCTGCACTAACAGGGTAATTAATAAAACTGTAAATAAAATAATCAACAAGGTTTTTCTTTCCTTTCCTTTTGTTTTTACAACGACAAGGCTGAACTGAACGCCCCGAAATTCGAACTCACACCATGAGTATGGTGGATTTGAGAGCCATGCCAAGTAGGTTAAATAAAGCCTTGAGTGCCAATCAATTATGTTCTTTATGTTGGCCACCATCAGCACTCATCTAATGTGATACTCATCTTTTTTTGGTTTCAATTCCAGTTTTATGAAAAGTGAAACCAGAACCAAACAGAGTGAGTGGTTTCTGGTTTTGGTTTTGAGTTCAGCCGATTCTTGACACGATTCGGTTTTGGTTGGAACCACCGAGTTGTTTAAGAACCGGCTATGTCTAGGGAAATCCACTTTGTGCCATTCAAAAAATCGATCTTCTTTCTTTGTGCTTACTGTGACTGAATCAGTAGATTCGTGTTTCAAAATCATAAAAGCAAATGAACTTATAAATTAAAAAAAGTAGAGCACTTTATATGACCTGGAAATGGATCAAAGGCAATAATTGAAAGTTCAAACCCGTTTTCTGTAAATAAGTTGGTCAGTGAGGCCTTTAAATATTTCTAAACTTATCTCAACCGCAAATTGCTGGATGCATTTCCACCAAGAAAGGCCATGGTGGTAAATAAGCACAACGTCCCGTGGCATTTCATTCTTTCTATCTTGCTGACGCATTTTAAATAGCGGCAAAGGTCTGAGAGTTCGGCAAGAAGGCCAACCTTCTTCGCACTAACGTCTCTCTCTCTCTTGGTAGGTGACGATCTCTCTCTACTCTTTATCTTATTTTTGTTTATTCAATTTGTTTATCAACATAATTGTTGTGGGATTTCTTCAGATTTGGTATAGCAGTGGTTGATCTCCTTCTGTATCAAACCATTTTATGTTCGGTGTCCTCGAAGATTTGCCGGAGTCTTGACCTTCTGTCATGCTTCCCTGAATCCTTTAGCTTATTGAGGGAACAGACGAGAAACCTCATCTTGGTTTCGTTCTTTTTCGGTGGGGATCTTTGAGCGTTGAAGGTATGTACAGCTCGTTTCGCTTCCTTTTCCTGCGGTTCTCCGTTGGTGTTTATTTCCGCTGTAGATTCTTATAGAACCAGAAGTTTGTTCCAAAATTCGTTTTGTTGATTTCCAGTGTGGGGAATGGTCTTTTCATTCTCTAAATGCCAACACACAGAGAGAGAGAGAAAGGGGAGGGGGAAGAGACGGAGGCGTCTCGCAGAAGAACTCTCTCTCTTCCAAGTGTGAAATCTGTGGTTAGAAGTTCTCTATCATAGGTGCTCTATCACTGCTATATATATATATATATATATATATAGAGAGAGAGAGAGAGAGAGAGAGAGAGAGAGGATTACTTTAGCGGTGGGCCCTAAGAGAATGGGATGTCTGCTTCACCGAAGTCTTTTTTTTGGGAAAAATATGCCTTTATTTTTCGAAGCTGCAAATTGGGTGAATTTGGTGAACCGAAGAGCTTTCCTTTCGAGATAGGTCTCTCTCTTCGTCAACTATTTCCTTCCTACTTTGGCATAACCACCGACACACATAATACACACACACATACACACATACACACACACATATATATATATATATATATATATATATATATATATATATAATATATATATATATATATAATATAGTGATTGGGTCCTGCCGGTGATGTATTTACTCGTACTCATCATTGCTATTTAGGACATCAGTCTAATCACATTTTTTTAATATTTTTAAAAATCTTTTAAAAATTTTAAAATTACATTTATATAAGCAATTTGTAGACATTAATAAGCGTATTAAAGGTAGGTTATCGTGTATATATATATATAATGTATGTGTACACATCTATTTGAATCGTGTGTGTGCAGAACAAGTTTTAGAAAGGGTATATATACAGTGATATTTACCGAGGGTAAAATGGTGGGGTCTTTTTCTTATGCTTATTCATTCACTTTCTTGTCATTTGAGAATAAACAAAAGTTGGTTAACCTAGGAAAAAGAAAAACCTTGGGGCATCGTAGGAATGAGAATTTTAGACCCGAGACGAAGTGGAACCTGGAAAATCTGGGTCCGGGTCATGATTACCCTACGGATTTTGTGTTCGAATAAGCTTTAGTGAATTTCTTTTTTATTAAATTATTCCTTTTTAAGAAAATTGTTTTTTCTCGTAAATTAAAGCCGAAAACAATCTTTTGTAATAAAAGCATAAACGAGTTTGAAGAGGTTTTATGAAGTGACACGAAAGCCAATAACATGTTCAAAGAGCTCACCAAAGGGCCTCTCTGGTGCCTTCTTTGAGGTGGCGAGTTCGATCGCTGGAGGGCGCATCATGTATGTTAGGCTTGAGGCTCCCATTGTAACACACACAAAAAACGTGATCTTATCATGTATTTTTCCTGTTCCGCTTTTGGTGCTGGTTCATTTTTGTTGAACAATGATTTTTCATAAATGGACCTGCAATCTTTAGTTATTCAATAAAATGATGCTTTTCTTGGATGTGAACTATAAAGGACCTAAATAATGTTGAAAGAAAATCACAAATATGAATTTGGTTCTTTTGGATGGATGTTAACCTAAGACAGGTTAGAAATGAGACTACAAAATTAATTGTCCTGGCGGCCGAGACCCCGCAGCTCGGATAGCATTGCTATGATCTATGTCACAAGGTTCCGGGATACGACAATCTTGAAAACTCAATGGGGACCAACAACAACGACAACTAATGTTAGCACTTAACTCACAATAAGATAGATCATTCTTTATTGTTTCTTTCCAGTATTTTTATTGTCGACCACTACCTCTTTTAATACTTTCCAAATTTAGTTTTTCATACCTTCTTATATATTCTTCTTTTGATCTTCTTTATATATGTCCAAATCATCTTAAACTATATTCTCTCATTTTATCCTCTATTGGTGTCACTCCTAATTTGTTTCTAATAACCTCATTATGTATATGGTCTTTTCTTGTATAAATTACATATTATGGTATATAATGATAATATCTCATATAAAGACTGAGTTTTCATTAGTTGTTATTCATAAACAAAGCAATTAATCTGTCAATATTCCTTGAAGTGTCCCTTTGGTATAGTGTTATACTAAGTATGGGTATGTGTTTCCTTGAGCTCCATTAATTTTCTCTTTTGTGCATTATGCAGAAAGATGATAATTACAGTAAAAGACTCATGCTTGGTGAGCCCTGCTACCGAGATCCCACAGCACGGGTTGTGGAATTCGAATTTAGACCTTGTGGTGCCAAGGATGCATACTCCAAGTGTCTACTTCTATAGGTCTAATGGCAGCCATAACTTCTTTGACACCAAGATCATGAAAGAGGCACTGAGGAGAGCATTGGTTCCTTTCTACCCAATGGCTGGAAGGCTAAGGCGTGATGAGGACGGCCGCATTGAGATCAACTGTAATGGACATGGAGTCCTCTTTGTTGAGGCCATTGCGGAAGGGAAGGTGGATGATTTTGGAGATTTTGCTCCTACCATGGAGCTCAAGCGGCTCATACCCAAGGTTGATTATACAGAGGACATCTCTTCTTATCCCCTCTTGGTGCTTCAGGTAAATACAGTCACATAAACCTTTGACATTTAAGCTATTATGTATGTTTAGCTTATATTCACAAGGATCAATTTTAGGATTTCTTAGCTTTTGATTGTCGAGAAAGACTGCTTTTGGACTCGAGTATCAAACAGTTGCATATTTATCTGGTGGACATTGTTGGGCAGGTCACCTTTTTCAAGTGTGGCGGCGTCTCCCTCGGTGTTGGCATGCAACACCATGTAGCTGATGGGTTCTCCGGCCTGCATTTCGTGAACTCCTGGTCCGATGTCGCCCGTGGCATGGATGTAAACTTCCCCCCATTCATAGATAGGAGCCTCCTAAGAGCAAGGGATCCTCCAAGACCCACTTTCCACCACATAGAGTACCAACCAGCCCCACCAATGAAAACCAAGATCGTGCCCCAAGACCCATTGGAGAAACCCCAAAATTCCCCTGCCAGTGTGGCAATTTTCAAATTTACCAAGGACCAATTGACCACCCTCAAGAACAAGGCCATGGAAGGAGGCAATACCATCAAGTATAGCTCCTATGAGATGCTATCAGGTCATGTATGGAGATCTGTTTGCAAAGCCAGAGGCCTCGATCACGACCAAGAAACCAAGTTGTACATACCCACGGATGGTCGGTCGCGACTGCGGCCACCCCTGCCACCGGGCTACTTCGGCAACGTAATCTTTACGACGACTCCGGTGGCTCTATCTGGCGATCTCACGTCGAAGCCCACATACTATGCAGCTAGCAAGATTCATGATGCACTAGTGGGGATGGATGATCAATACTTGAGGTCTGCGCTCGACTATCTCGAGATGCAACCCGATTTGAGCGCGCTCGTCCGTGGGGCCCACACGTTCCGGTGCCCGAACTTGGGCATCACTAGCTGGACCAGGCTGCCCATACACGATGCGGATTTCGGGTGGGGCAGACCAATCTTCATGGGTCCTGCAGGCATAGCATATGAAGGTCTGGCCTTCATGCTGCCCAGTGCCTCCAATGATGGTAGCCTCTCAGTGGCCATTTCTTTGCAACATGACCATATGCGTGTGTTTGGGAAAGTAATATATGATATATAAATATATATCCATGTTTTTGATACTTTACTGCCTCCAAAGACAAGAATCAAACTTAACATTTTCGTTTTAAGTGGTTAATCTCGATATTGATTGATATCGATAGGTTAATCCATGCGTTTATGTATTGATAACGAGCATTTCTACTGCAATTTCCTGTAGATAGATACACTTGATTGTATGAAATGCTGAGTTGATCAATCTTCTCTTCTACATCACTATATATATGTTGACAGTAGAGATGAATGAAACTCGAGTAAAAGCAAGGTCGACTCGATTCATTGAGAAAATGCTCACTGGACCTCGGTTGAGCTTCTTCATGCTTGTGCTCGAGCTCAGTCAGGTTATGCTTGAATAACTCGAGCTTAGCTCACCAGGCTCATTGTAACCAAAGATTGACTCAATAAGCCTGCTCTTGAGACTCGTTTCAGCTCAGTTGCTACCGAGATTGACCCGATTAAGGTCAGCTGAAGATTGAGTTTAGTGAGTTCAAATCAGATTGAACTCGACTCAGGTCTTGAATTTGCTCAAACTTGATAAGTTCTAACCTTGAAGTTCAATTTGCTCAAATCAGATTTGAACTTACATTTTATTCTACCAACTCTTACAGTATCAATAAATTTTATATTTAAAGATTATAAAGCGCGAATTGTTGATTCCCTTGGGACTCACCACTGCATAGAAGTCTGGATACATGCATCAACAACCTTTATTCAAAACTCCACGTTTGAAATCACCCAATAAAAATTATTGGAGCTTTGGCCTCTTCCCCAACAAAGCTTCAGACGCGCGCGCGCGTGAGAGAGAGAGAGAGAGAGAGAGAGGGTTTTGAATTATTTGTTCTCCTTTGTTGATGTAAAGCCATAAAAGCGCAAAAGAAAAGACAGAAAACAGTTGGACTCTCATACAGAGCAGATGCATCTAAGGCTGCAGATAGACGAGGGCCAAAATTTACCCTAAACACATAAATCAAGTAGAAGAAATTCAACGCAATGCAAGACAGAAACCAAATAAAATTCACTCGACGGCTTCACGATCATTTAATCTCCAAGCTCCCAAGAATCCGCAATCATCAACAACGCAATCTCTCTCACTCTCAGAAGCAAGCGTCCAAAAGGCAGCAGCAACACAGAGCAGCCAGACTGCAACAACACAAAAGAAATACGAAAACAACAAGAACTCTGCATTATTCATTGATTCAGATTGCCGGATTCCCGCATCGGCAAAGAAAAGGAGAAAGACCCACCATCCTTCCATAAAAGAGGGGCCCGATTTCTGGGGAGGGGGCGGTTGGGCGTACTGAGGAGGGTATGCTTGTGGTGGGTATCCTTGCGGAGGAGGGTATGCTTGTGGTGGGTATCCTTGCGGCGGAGGGTACCCAGGCGCGGGGTATCCCGCCGGTGGGTAGGAGTCTTTGTGGTGGCCATAGCCTTCTGGGGGGTACCCTACAATCAAACGCCAGAAAAGAAGATCAGAAACCCCAAACGTTCACCAAATCTGAAGAGCAAAAGAAAAGGAGGGATACCCTAATCTTTTGGGGACCTTTACCTTGGGGAGGAGGGACCCCGACGGGCGGTTGGTGATGATGATGGTCGTCGTAGTGACTCATATTCTTTCTTCCTAACTGAGTATTCACAAAGAGAGAGAGAGAGAGAGAGAGAGAGAGAAAGAGAGAGATTTTGGCAGGAAAGCGTGACGGTGACGGGCTTTTCTAGAGAGAGATAGAGAGAGGCGCGTGCAAAACGCGTTTGGGGGGAGGTTCCGTTAAGGAAAGAAAAATATCATTTGTTACAGTCGTGTCGTGTCCATTTCTGTGAAGATTTCCAATAAAAAGCTCTACAAAAGCTACGTACATCGTGTCTGTGGCTGGTGTCGTGGCGTCGAAGAAAAGAGGAGGACCCAGGAAACCGACTTCTAGATGCAAGTGCACCGTGAATTATGACGATGATAATGAAAGGTTTATTAAAAAGCAAGAGGTGGAAAGAAAACCATCTCAACAAAGTTGGGTGGCTTCCTGAAATTATGACAAGTATGAGGCCGTTGACTCAAAAGTCTTGTTCCCGTTTCTTTCTCAAATTCAAAATTGCATTCTAGTGCCAACTGTACGATGTATTTCAAAAGGGCAGCCATCCTTCGTCTGGTTTCTAAAAAGTCTTCCTAGTTTTATTTCTGAAGATCAGAAAGCAGTTCTCTAAAATTAGAAGCAGTTGGTGCCAACTAATAATATACCATAAAAAACCAAATGTCAGTTAAGATAAGGTATCGCATGTTCGGAACCACTGTTTCGAGGTTTCAATCCGGGCCGGCCCAAATTTTTCACGGGCCGGCCTGGGCTTGCCCATGACCTCCCGGGCTGAGGCCCATTTTGAATTGCCCAGAAACGCCCGCTAGCGAACAGCCTACGTGTCTTTCCGTACAATGCGCATATACTGCACAACCAAGTGAGCAGCTTCAGCTCGATTTTAAGCTCGATATAAGGAGCTTCATTTAATGAAATTTGTATAAAGAAACTGAAATCATGTTTAACTTGCCAATGTTATCTCATATTTAGTTCATAAGCTCGATGCAGTTCTACTCAAATGACCTAGCTAAGAAGCTCAATACAACAATAATTACTAAGCCTTTTAGATAAGTTTACTACATATATTCTTTGTTTTCATAAAGCTTGATCATGTGTCATGCTAACAGTTAACTCAATATAAGTTAAATAATTCTTTATTGTTTCCTTCCAACACTATTTTAGCTTCACTTTAGCATGTCGTTTATTCTTTGTTCACATGATTAAAGTTATAATTTGCTGCAAAAAAAGTAGATTATGTTGTCATAATCTCATATTGGCTGTAAGGTTGGAGACAAAATATTAGTCAAGAAAAACCGACAGAAAAGATGTGGGCTATTGTCTTCTTGACTTAAAAGCTCTGAAATACATACAGAATTAGGCGTCATTTCTCTCTAATTTCTAGGAGTGACGTTCTCTTTAATCGTCAGTATAGTGATCATGCACATTATTATAATTAATAATCAGTCCCGTTCCCATCGATGGAAGGATATGCAAAGTATGGTGAGCTTCTCGAACCTGCAGATTCACATAGTGTAGGGCAAGTTGTCATCACATGCACGACTCTCTCTCTCTCTCTGAACATAAGAACGCGAGCAGAGCTAAAGGATCGAACAAGTGGCTGTTGACGACTCCCACTTGCAAGCAGGCCACGACTTTTCTATATTTGTCTCAGGATGGTCGGCTGGGGGAGTTCAATTACTGAGAGAGACTTTCCAGTAAAAAACTTGTATCTGCACTCCAATTAAAACTACCAAATAGTGATTGATGTTCATTGTCATCTGCTGAAAATATAAAGCACCTTTCACATACCTACGCGTTCCTGCAATCGCTTTGCTGATCGATTTCTTTGTGCTTTCTGTTTGGAATCTAAAAAGTGAAAACAGAACGGAATTCATAAATCTATAAATGAATGTAACTTATCAATTTGGGAATTGGCAACTACCATCCTTTGAGAGGTGATGGTAGCTGGCGGTTCTAGTTTAAATCGATATGGTTGCTGACAATTAATGTGACCAAAATTCCTAACTCCTATCGAACTTCCTTTAAGATCCATACACTACCCTGACAAACGAATATATTAAATATATAATCTATAGTTATAAATATCAGCTTGATTTTACAAATTGAACTTTATGTATCTGCAATTTCAATGGATAATTCTGTAAAGAAACTCAGATCGAGTCATTTTCCATGTACAAAGGAGATTATAAGAATATTTGTACTTTAATGCTAATATGTAGAAGGTTGACTTCAGAACTCTTCATGAAACTGTTGTATGTTAAATTCAGGTGGTAAAAAATATCAAAGAATCGGAGGTCTTTTACTTAACTTTGCAGACAAGAACCATCAAAGTTTGAAATATTGATGCCAGAGGGTTCGTCCCCTCGAGTTCGAGAGATACTTGACCGAGGATTTACTCATGGTTCAATTGTTTCCATCGTTCTTGCTTATTTAACGCACGCATGTGCCATTCATTCTTCACATGAACCATCAGGCAACAGCCATTGTCGGCATCTCTATAAAGATTCCATCTGTCTTAAAAAACTTTCACATGGCTTTCAAAAGCGCATGTTCAAACACGTTCCCTTCACGATTTGTCAAGTTGAAGATCAGCATTATGCATTTCGATGACGTCGATGGTGGTACTGTTTTGAAATGATTCTTATAGAAATAATCACTCGATTTATCAAGGACATTAAGAAGACAAGGGTCCAGCCTCTTTTACTACTAACTTATATATATGTAACCTATCTCATCATAAACTTTTGTGGGTCATCCAATACATTCGTTCATATATATGAAATATGATATTATTTCTCATTGATCTATCATTAGTAAATATGTGTACATAATTGTAAAAACAATCAACGATGGTAAATTCTCTCTCTATCGAACAAGCACACAAACAAATACACGCAATACGTATAAACTTGGTTACTGAGAAGCGACAAATTGTCTTCACAATATATATATATATATATATATATATATATATATATAACTGATCTTTACAGGCGTCTCACGGTATGCACTCTTGCCTACTTTACATGACGATTGGCATTGATGTCCATCGAATGGATTGAAAATGACCAACACTCTCTATTGTCTTCACAATTCTCATGGTGTTTGATTAATTGAATTTTCAAATTATGCGACAGAAAAGCTCCTCAGAAAAAAGAGAAGAAAATCAACCACAATCCATTGATTATCTGCTAACCGAATCATGCTGATTAATTTTTATGGCGATTAGTCAAGCACAAAACCACCTCATTCTCTCCATGGATTGTGAGCTTTAAAGCTTCACTCTGTTTATTTATTTTAAAATACAATATATTTTGCATAACTTGCTAAATATATGTGTGTTCAGTTGGCACAGAACTTCAAACCAAGGTATAACACTCGATATACAGTAAACCAGTAAATAATCGATGCATATTGACATATTGTGGAAAGTTAGGAGTTAAATGTAGTATATAAAAGTAATGCTGCTATTTACATAATTAAGAGAAGAATCTATGAGTTTATTTATAATTTTATCAAATTAAAGTTGTAATTTTGACAAAATTTATTGCATACTTCGTCTCCGCTATACATGAAGAAAACAAAGGATATGACAATGGCAACATTTTTTAATTCAAGATAAAATGTTTGGTCCTTGTCGTTCGCTTTCACAAATATTAAAGGGAGGTCGCCAAGCATCGCATAACCCCATATGCATGAATATATATATATATATATATAGAGAGAGAGAGAGAGAGAGAGAAATTAAATGGTGTATACTTGATAAGAACGCATACCTCTAGTTTTTATTTTTGGAATGTGTAATAAAGTTATTGTTTATATTTTAAAATACTTTTATATATTTTTATATAATACCATGTCCTAAAAAAGTAAATGAAAGCATAGTGTTTAGTAACATAATATATATAGTGGTATATCCATGCTTAAATCTGTTCAAACATCTTTACTACTCGATTTACCTTATCGAAGGGCAATATGCATTAAATGTAAGTATGAAAAGTATAATGGTACAAAGTTACATTGTGAATTCAAATCTCCACCATTGATCACATGAATTAGATAGTAAAAATGTTTGAGAAGATGTAGGTATAAATGGGGTTGAGCAATCCTCCTTAAATATCTTCATCAATTGATTGCTACGATGAGCAATGAAGATGTTTGAAGAGATTTAATCATGTATTAGATTGAGTATATACCACTATATATACATACATATATATATATATATATATATATATATATATATATATATATATAGAGAGAGAGAGAGAGAGAGAGAGAGAGAGAGAGAGAGATAGCTTAGTCCATGATCAACCATCTCTATTATTCAAGTGGATATTTGAATCTTAAAAGTATATACCACCACGTGGATTCTTTGTTTTCATATAGCCCTATCATGTGCCATGCATCTATCGTTGGTAATATCCAATTAATCAAATTTGGTAAAGCTACATCTGATCAATTTACATTCCCAAATCTTGGATCATAGTTGCATTGGATCCATTTCATGCTGTTGATACGGATCTTCAAACCCCACAATCTTGGGTACCAAAGTCAAACAACAATTAGCACACAAAGTGTAAGATTAGGAGTCATCACACCAAGTTGAGCTCGATTGCAAATAAGCTTGACTCGACTCATTAAAGAAAATGCTGGGCTCGAGCTTGAGTTATGTTTAAATCACTCAAGCTCTGCTCGCCAGGTTCATTTGAGCTTGGTGCAACCAAGATTGACTCAGTTAAGCTCCTCTCAAGATCAAGCTTAACTCTCTCTCTCTCTCTCTCTCTCTCTCTCTCTCTCTCTATATATATATATATATATATATATAAGGAGACTGAGAAAGTGATGTATGCTCAATCTTTTCACGGTTCAATCAAGACGATTAATGTGAGAGATTTAAAATAAAAAATAAAGTTTACTGTGAGTACAAAGAGTACAATGATACATTTATTTTTTGAGATTTAAATCTCTATCATTGATGGTGATGAATGAACGGTAAAAATATTTGAGGAGGATTGAGCACGGACTAAGCCCTCTATATACATGTATATTTTAGAGAGACAAGCCTTGGAGAGCTCCATCTTGGTGAATTGCTGTCACTAACTAGAGCTCAAAAGGTAGATGATCCGGATCATCGTTTGGCTCATCTCAGGTCCCAAATCAGCTTGAATGAGCAAAAGAACAAGAATCAACACTAGCCTAGAGGCTAACAAGATTTGATCGCATACAAGCACCATTAATGACCTCCATCCCCAAGTGGGGAATGAAATTGTGAAAGAGAAAGGTTCATTCAATATAGAGGATCGATCCCCTTCACCATCAGATTTTAAGATGAGCTGCAAGCTAGCCATTCCTTTAAAACTGCTAGCTCCCTTCATGTGGGTTCATCCATGTCTCTCTCTCTCTCTCTCTCTCTCTCTCTCTCTCTCTCTATATATATATATATATATATATATATATATATATATATATATCGAGAGAGAAAAAGGAGAAATAACACGTCCTATCAATGGTTACTTTTTATTACCATCCACTACACGAAATCGTCTTCCATCAATCAAAATTGTCGTTCTCACTATCAACAACAACAACAACAAAGACTTTTCCCATGCTAGACTTGGTTGGCTATATAGATTCTTTTTTTCCACATAGCATGACTTAACTCTCAATAAGCTAAATCATTTTTTTGTTGTTTCTTTCCAACACTTTTGTAGTCATCCTTTACCTTTTTTAATACTTTCAAAATCTAGTTTTTCATACCTTCTTACACGTGCTTCTTTTGATTTTCTTTCTATATGTTCAAACCATCTTAAATGATATTCTCTAAATTATTCGCTATTGGTGTCACTTATAATTTGTTTCTAATAACCTCATTATGTATACAGTCTTTTCTTGTACGACCACGCATCCATCTCAATATCTTACATGTTATGATTAATTGTTCAATACTCATAACCATAAAATATGTCATGTCTAGTTGCTACTCTATAATATTTACCTTTTAACTTTAATGGTATTTTCTTATCACAAATACCTTATGCTCCTCTCTATTTTAAGTAACCTTCATTAATTATAGGTGTAACATCTCCATCAATTCTTTCATCACTTTGAAAAATTGATTCTAATTATTTAAAACTTTTCTTTTGGGGATATAATGTGTGCCAATTTTTTTTTACCATAAAAAACTTTTAAAAAACATAACATTATATATTTATTTAAGTTTTTTAAGTGGTTTTTGTGGTAGTGATAAGAGATTTTATCAGTAAAAAATGATTTCGAGTGATGGAGGAATAGTTTAAGATAATAAAAGAGATTAATCAGTAGTTAAAATGATTGAATCATGCAAAACAATTGAGTATGATTGAATATTGATTATGGACACTTCCTCCTCTCTCTCTCTCTCTCTCTCTCTCTCTCTCTCTCTCTATATATATATATATATATATATATATATATATATATATATATACTTGTGCATTAACAAAATGTTAATGATGAAGAGAGGATAGACACAAAAAACATAATTGTGCAAGCAGCTACCAGTGTTCTTGACAAATTTCTCATGAACCTAAGCTCCAATCTGTGGCAAAAAATCATTGTAATATAAAACGTTCACATTTCAAAACAGTCACTTGATGCAATAAACCATAAGAGAGAGGATTGAAACCGGCCTGGGGGCTTGAACCGCAACCAAACAAAAAGAGAAACCAGCCCAAGCCAGAACCAGTTCAACCGGACTCAGAATCAGGAAGCATTCGGATCTAGAACGAGAGATCATCTGTTTGGGTTCAAGTTTCACCTTCCATGGAACCTAAACCTAACCGAAACCAAAACCAACATTTTCAAATAGGATGTTCCATCTTGTTTTAATAAAAAACTTTAATTAAATTTCCAGTTCTAAGCTACATTAAACTGAAAAGACCATTTCAAACTAAAACCAAAACCGACTTGGTCTCAGTTCAACCTTGTGGTTTCAAGCTGTAAGGGGCAGCTGAAAGCACAAGTTCTGATTTACTCGAAATCGGACATGTCTAATCTATTTGTAATTGTTATTAGGATCGGCTTAAAATCATAGATGAGAGCATTAATAAATGATGGGAGCGCATAAAAAACACACTTCGCTTCGTCCTTGTGCACCTTGAAGATGCAAACACCCCCTAAACAACCGAGTCGATGCAGAGCCACCCCATTGTCATCCTCAAGTATAAGGTCAAGAAGTCTTGATCAGTGAAACATGTTCAAACTATTTAATTGTGTGGATTTGCTTTGATTGCCTGACCCATTTGAATAAAAACTTTAGTTATTAATCTCCCATACCGAAAGAGTACGACACCCTCGTGTGGATGCATGGAATGTTGAGAGAAGAAGGCTTGCAGCTCTTTGTTTGGAATAAATTTTGAACTTAATTATGGGTGCATTTAAAGCAGGGAGGGCACGGTCCAAGACCATTAATTAAAAGGGTGGACTTAGTCGTTTGGCTTAAAATTCGTTCTCTTAATTTCAAAAGAAGGATGGGGCATAGCTGCAAGGACTTGGTGCTGGAGCTGTATTTGCCTATTCACGTATATTATTTATCTTTTGTTTGCTTTTGCAGATAAAAATATTTATCTTTTTCGTACTGATGTCAAAATAATGTTATATATATATATATATATATATATATATATATATATATATATATATATATATATATAATCGGATCCTTGACAATGTTTTTCATGGATATTGTTTTTTGGGACATGAGTATATTTATATTTCTTTTAATATTTTTTAGAAAACTTTATAAAAAATTTAAAATATACTTATGTTATTGAAAAGGAATAGTTGAACATAAGTCATCAAGTGAGAAGTGCACAGGATCCAGTTTTCTATGCATATCATATTCTTTTTCTCTCTTAAACATATAGATGATTGAGATAAAAAGAAAATAGTTCTACATGTTATATTTGATTCACATATTATTTTTGTTTTTTTATTCTAACCATTTAATTTATATTTATTATATTTTAAAATATTTTTTAATTGGTAGTAACTCTACCCAATGTAAGGGATTACCCTTGCATGGACAGTCCTAAATTATAATAAAGGAGAAGGGTTTCGTTAAGCTTTCGACAGTTAGCGTAAAACTTTGTCGAACTTATGTACCAGATTGTACAAATTATGATAAGGCTTTGTAAAAATAAAAAATCCATGCAATCAACCCTATTTAGTATGGAAAAAAAAGCTTTGTTGTTGTTTGTTGAGATTTAAAAGAAAAATAAACATGCAACATATTAGACTCTTTCTCTATATATTAAAAACTCAATTATTTAAGTTCAAAAGTAAAGAAGCAAAGTATGCATATACTTTTGTAAGTATATTTCTTTAGATGTATATTTTTTGCTATTCAACATCCATAAAGAAACATGGATTCACTCTCCCTTGCTATATATATATATAGAGAGAGAGAGAGAAGAAGAAAGAGAGATTGTATGATGTTTATTATTAGCACAGGTTCATCTATTATTTTTGAATAGTACGAATGTAATAATGTAATCTTTATATTTTTGTTCAGTTTTAAAAAAAAAATTATATTCATGTCGTAAAAAATAACGAACATATGGAAGTGCCAGGAGAACGACGAAGAGTAGTTTACGATTAACGTGTCAAAGGCGTAATGTTAAAAGACCACAGTATCCTTTCCTCTTCGTTCTAGTGAGAACAGTAGTACTCTTTCTATAAGCAAGAGAACTGCACTTCTCTTTTTCTTTTATTTGACTCCAACCGTTGGATTGTCCAAATCGACTGGTAAACAGAAGCTCTATCTTTTTTACTCTTCTGACTATCTTTGCACCCCCTCCAATAAAAGAAAATGACACCTTCCCGTACTTGTATAAAAAAGTTTCTCTTGTTACCGTTGATGATAGCATGATGTTTACTACTCTCATTATCCTTCGCATATAATTCATAGATATAACTCGTGTACAACAACAACTAAGCCTTTTTCTCATACTAAATGGGGTCGACTACGTGCATTTTTTGTTTTCAAATATCCCTATCATGTGTCACGTTAGCAGTTAACTCATAATAAGATAGATCATTCTTTATTGTTTCTTTCCAACACTTTTGTAGTCATCCTCTACCTCTTTTAATACTTTCCAAATTTTGTTTTTCATATTTTTCTTTTGATCATTCTTTTATATATTCAAACCATCTTAAACGATATTCTCTCATTTTATCTTCTATTGGTATCACTCCTTCTAATAACCTCATTATATATATATATATATATGGTATTTTCTTGAATAACTACTCATACATCTCATCATCTTCATTCCTTTCACCGACATCTTTTTTATATGTTAATGATTAATTGCCCAACACTCATAACCATAAAACATTATAGGCCTAATTGTTGCTCTATAATATTTATCTTTTAACTTTAATGATATATTTTTATCACAAAAAATACTTGATGCTTTTCTCTGTTTTAACCAATCGGCATTAATTCTATGCGTAACATCTCTATCAATTCTTTTATCACTCTTAAAAATTGACCCTAGGTATTTAAAACTTTTCTTTGAAATGCAATGTATGCCAATTTTAATTTTTATATCCTTTGAAGTAACCAAATGAACAAACTTACCTCTTTGTCTGTGTATACAATATTTAATTTTGATAATAGAACTTTGATTAGACATGATTCCAATCAAAATCGAACTATCATCAAAATCAAACTGTCATACATTATGTTTAAGTATATTCTTTGAAACTTTTTAACACAAACAATAAGTTTAAATATACTCTTCGAAAACCCTTGAACACAAATAAACTGTTAGCTTAACAGCAAAGAGCGTTCCTCGTTGTGGTTGGTAGAGAGATCAACTCTTCGTAAATGCACTGTTCTTATATTTTTGAAAAAAAATGATGGATGAAAAAGTTTCGAAACTATTCTAAAACTAAAACCGTCTCGTAACTGATGGTTCTAAAACCAAAACCGGAATCACTCGGCAGCGATGCAGTTAAGACTTCAGATTTCAGGTAAATAAACCGGTGATTTAATATTTCGATGATAAAAGCTATTAATTTTTTTAATTAGTAGACCTTATTGATATTTAATCTCACGTGTAAGAGAGAGAGAGGCTGTGGAATTTCTTGTTATTCAAAGCAAAAGGAGGGGGCCATAGAGACTGACTGCTATTATGACAAGTGATATGACTGCACGTGGGGTGTGGTATCCGAAGTACGTGCGAACTAATGTAAGCCGGTCCACTCCATTAAAAAGCAACATTTACCAATTAATACTTGCAAAAACAAACTTCTTTTTCACTATTTTTGGACAGTCTTTGCGTGCCAAAGGAGAGAAAATATCAAATGGAAAAAGGGGCCAAAACTTAAAAACAGAAAAAGGAAAATAAAGGCCGTCAGGCGTTGCAGAGAGTGCCCTGTGCTGTTTCCCTTGCCCACAGTGAGAGAGAGAGATTTCATCTTCTACCAGAGAGAGATAGAGATTCCACCTTCTGGCACGCTGGTATATTATAACCGTCCATGGCGGTTTCCTAAGTGGGATTTTTAGTGTCTTTTCATTATTTTCATCTTGGGTGATGTGAAACAGTTAGCTGCTGTTTCCTTGTTCAGTGGACCATGCTGGTTTTGCTGACTTTTTGTGCTTCATCATGATGATGGTGGTAGTGCTGATGCTGAGTGGTCAATGAGTGATCATCTTCTTCTTCTACCTTTCATTTCGAAACGTCACTATTCCATGATTCAGATTGGTAGATTAAAGCTTGAGTGAGGGATCTTGCGAAAGATTGGATTTTGGGTTCCTTTTTTTTGTTACGAAGATGCGGATGTGTCAGCTTTCCTCTTGGAGCAACAATGGGGAAATTAGCAGTGTGTTGAATCTCGATTGCGGGACTGTTATGGGTAAGGATGAGATTTCTTTAGGGGAGAAGTTGGATTTGGAGATGATGATTGAGCAGCTAGAAGGGATTAAGGTGCCTTGTGTCTTCATCTGCCCCATTTCGCTAGAGCCTATGCAAGACCCAGTAACCCTTTGTACTGGACAGACTTATGAGAGATCCAACATACTGAAATGGCTATCAATTGGGCATTTCACCTGCCCCACAACTATGCAAGAGCTTTGGGATGACTCAGTCACTCCCAATAGGACTCTTTCTCAATTAATCTATAGTTGGTACTCCCAAAAGTATCTGTTGCACAAAAAGAGGTCTGAAGATGTGCAGGGTAGAGTGATTGAGCTTGTGGAAACACTCAAGAAGGTGAAGGGGCAGACCAGGATTCAGGCTCTTAAGGAGCTTCATGTGGTTGTAGCTACCAATGCCTCTGCAAAGAAGACGGTGGTCGACGAGGGTGTAGTCGGGTTGGTATCTTCTCTCCTTGGTCCTTTCACTTCTCATGCTGTTGGTTCAGAGGTGATCGCCATTTTGGTGAATTTGGATCTTGATTCGGAGGCCAAAACGACTCTTGTGCAGCCGGCAAAGGTCTCATTGTTGGTAGATATGTTGAATGAAGGAACAGTGGAAACGAAGATCAATTGTACCAGGCTCATTGAGCTAATGCTGAATGAGGATGATTTCAGGTCGGATATCGTGTCAAGCCTCAGCTTGTTGGCGGGTTTGGTGAGATTGGTGAAGGACAAACGCTATCGGAATGGAATTGCAGCAGGGCTTAGGCTTTTGAAGGTGGTTTGTTCTTATAATAAGGTAAATAGTTCGATTGTTAGTGTTGGAGCTGTGCCTCAGTTGGTTGAGCTCTTGCCATACTTGAATTCTGATTGTTTGGAGAATGCCCTTTTCATCCTCGACGCTCTCGCGACGACCCCAGAAGGAGGAACGGCTCTCAAGGAATGTCATTGTACAATACCTAACTTGGTGAAGTTTATTATGAAAGTTTCTGAGAATTGTACTCAGTATACTTTATCCATTTTGTGGACAGTTTGTAAGCTAGCTCCTGAGGAATGTGCTCCTCTTGCTGTGGAAGCAGGGTTGGCAGCAAGGCTTTTGCTTGTGATACAGAGTGGTTGCAATCAAGGACTGAAACAGAGATCTGCCGAGCTTCTGAAGTTGTGTAGCCTTAACTACACGGCGACCATTTTCATCTCCAAGTGCAAACTCACAAGAACGATGCATTGAGGATTTCAAGTTGGTATATCTCATTCGCTGAGATGTTAAATGGAACTTTTGCTTGCTCACACTTGAAGAGTAATCAATCAATCTTACCTAAGAAGCGCTGATATTTTGAGAGATCGATAAGAAACCCAATTCACTGCGAAAATAGTGATTCCTAGCCACCGTTTGTGTGTTGAAAGGTAATGAGCGGGCTGCCTTGTGTATACCAGATTCTGTGAAATGCCTCTGTTAATTTATCTTGAAGAAGAGCCTAAGGATGGAGTCACTGTGATCTGCCTTTACGAAGTTGTGCTGCCCCATTTGGATATGAGTTAATCTTGGACTCGTTGAAATGGTGAATAAAAGTGAATTATCTTTAATCTCACTACATTTTGACTCCTGGTAAGTTTTCTGGTTGTTGGTCTGAAAGAACTATAGATCATTCTTCTTATGCACAGAGAGCTGTAAATTTCTATATGGAACGGAATGAGAAGGGATCGGATATGCATCCTCTTTGTGAGGGAAATGATGAATTTCGATATGATTCAAAATAAGAGTGGGATGACTGAGTTTGCAGTAAAATAAGCTAGTGGTCCTTGTTCATCATCACATAACTAGCTGATGAGATGGCGAGTTATCGATGTGAAGAGCCACCATATGACAATTCTTTACAATGCCCCCACTATTGTACGTCGAATTGCTTTCCCTTTACATGATTTCGCTGTTGCCAGTTTTTGTGCTTCTTGTATTTCTTTCCACAATGGTAACGGAATCAAATAATCGACATTCTTTTCATATGCACAAAGAAAGCGTTAAGATGCTCTCTCAGGTTTTGCTGAATTGTTACTAAAATAGTTCCTTGTTCACTAATTGCATTGCCGATCTGAATGACCTGAAGAATCTTTCCGGTTCTGCTTTTGCTTACCTCTTTAGACCAGTTCCTTAGATGTGCATTTGCGATTTGCTCACTGCACAACCTTTACAACAGATACCTGAGTTTGAGTCTCTCAACTGATTGGCCTACCGATTCTCCTGCATCCATCGGTTTAAAGATTTCTCACGGTGATAAAAAAATGAATCCCCATATCCGTCTTCCCTTGTTTTTCATGAGAAACTCAATGAATCTGTCTTCCGTCTCATTTCTGATTTTTCTATGAAGTCTGTCTTTCTCCTAAGAGAACTGAACATTGAAATCCAGTCTCATGAAGAAGTTAAATACAGTCTGATGTAGTCAATGACTCGATGTGATTTACTGTTACCATCGCCTCTTCTGCATGGTCTCACCAAAATTAAGCATAAACTATGCACCGGTTTTCTAAAAATTTCATACCGGTTTCTGGTGAACATTGCTTAGCAATTATCACCTCTGCTACGGGGCATGGCCTTGTCTGCATGGTTGAGAACATTCATCAGCGAGTTCCTAGGACCAAATATGGAACAAGCATCTCGGATTTATTCTTTGTTGTTTCCTGGTGCTTTGTTATTCATTCGAAGTTTCAGACACAACATATATAAATTGGTTATTGCCTTTTTCTCCTATGATCTTCAATGCAGTGAGAAGCATGATACTTCACAGAAAGTCTCCTTTTCCCATACTAGTTGAGGCCGGATGCACAGATTTGATCATGCGCCATGCTAACAGTTCCTTTCGAACACTTTTGTGGTCTTGTTCTCTGTTTTTCAATATTTTTATAGTCCAGTTTGTCATATATTGTTATTGCAGTTCTCATTATGAACAAATACTGTTGCTGCTATAGCGCAGTTGCTGCTGGTGGGGAGTTGAATTCCTGGAGGGTGGATGTGTGGGGATGAGTATTAGGCTTCGGCCTCCTCTTATAACCAAGAAAGAGAAAGAAAAAAGGAAATGCTGTTGCTATACTTTATATTTATCCATGATTTCTTTATGGCTTTTCATGTGAAAATGTTCATGTGATTAAGAGTCCATTATATGGTAAGGGTTTGATGAGTATATATCTTTTTTTTGGTTATAAACTACCTGTATTCGGAGGTTCACAAGGACCCCGAGTAATCCGGTTCAAGCCAGGTTGGCCTGCTTGGGGGGTAAAGTTCTCTGAATGCTGGCTCTCTCCATTCACAAGACTCAAATTCAAACTGAGACCTTGCACAAGGGCACTAATAATCTCCCTTCTTCTTTCTCAAGTTTCTTTGCAGCCCATCATACTCGGTTGCTGATCTACATTGCCCAATTATATATGACAAGGGTTCCGGAAACCCAATTGAGTAGCCTCTCACAACCTTCAACTTGTGGGTCGAACCCTCTACAAAGTGACCTAACTTATGAATCGAGTCTCCTGCCAAGTGAGCTATTGCTCTGAGTATGAGAAGCCGAAGCCTAACAAACACATGCATGTGCCTCCCAGGAGTCGAACTCGCCACCTGCAAGTGGACGTGATCGAACCCTACCAGGAGCTAACGCTATCGGTGCCGCCTATAATGCCCTTTGATCTATGTGCAGTTTACCAACTTGCTTAATTAAGATGGTTAAGTATAAAATACATTAACGGCCAATTAACCCAAATTAGCCGCAAGTTAGTTGTCCTAACATGCAAATCATTCGTATAACTTGGGTACATATACGGCATACATTTTAAGTGTGTATTTAAACAAATCCTAACAGAGTTACGATCTGAATAAATCATCAAAATATCTCAAAAGATTTAATCTCTTGCCCCAATTTGCAAAAGGAAAGAGGAAGGTTGGACGAGTCATTAATTCGGATTTTCGTGTCAGTGACGTTCGTTTAAGGCAAACCGAAAAAATGAACTGAATCTACAGGGTCGTGAGTCCCGTGTGTGTGTTTGTGTTGTTTTGTCGGGGACTGAGACCAAGAAGAAGAAGAAAGGCAGGAAAAAGGAAAGTGAAGGCATTGCAAGGAAAGGACGATAATGGCTTGGTTGGCTCGGTCTCTCTCTAACCCCTTCAACTCCGACGATCATCCCGCTGGCGAGGACCATCCTCTGGCCGATTCTGACTCACCCAGAAGCAAGGGAGTCAAAGAAGACCTCTCTGAGATCACGAAATCCTTCACCCGCCAACTCTGGGGCGTTGCATCTTTTCTGGCTCCTCCACCTCAATCTACCACCAACATCGATTCTCTCCCTCCCCACGATTCTTCGTCGTCCAATTCCCCTTCCCCAGCCAAAGATTCCGGCGACGATGCCGTTTCTGGGATGCGGACCGATCTGTCGGAGATCGGCGGTCGATTCATGGCGTCCGGCAATAAGGCCGTGAGCGAGATCTCGAGGCTTGCTTCGAGCTTTCTTCCGTTTGGTCCCATCACGGAAGAAGGGTCGGAGGAGACGGGAGACGAGCCGGCTGCGTTCGGAGCCGTTGGTGTCACCGAGGAGGTGCTTACTTTCGCGAGGAACATATCGATGCATCCTGAGACGTGGTTGGATTTTCCTCTCTTTACCGATGATGAGGATTCTGATGGTATGGAATTGAGCCATCTTCTTAATTGAGTCCACTTCTCCATTTCTTTTGATGATTCCTTTTCTGTACGTGAGGATCCAGATTGATCAATGTTGGTTCCGTTTCTAAAGTTTTAATGGTTTTATGTTCTCCTTGAGAAATTCCACAGAGATTGAAATTCAGTATCTAACAAGAGAGAAAGATAGACGATAAAATTGTAATTGAAGGTGAGAGCCTGGAACTGATAAAATGACAACCGGAGATTGAAGTCATTTAACTTCAGCTCGTTGCAATCAATGATAATTTAGTATCAGGAGAGGTGATCTTTCAAGTGATGCATAGGGGAATTTTCCGATGAACCATCAAACTGGTTTTCTTTCTGATCTTGCTATTTTATGAAGTTTCCGTACTGTCAGAGAACGCAATGTTGAAGACTTCCCTTTTAGAAGAGGGGGTAAAATATGTGGTGTGATGTTGGCTGATGCAGTTCTGAAGACTTTCTAGAGTAACCTCGGGAAGTTAATTGCGACAGGAAATGAAGAAATTTCATAAAAATGGTCTGAAGTTGTTAGTACTTTATAGATCTCTCTTGGTCTTGGAGTCCTTGGCCTTCATGATACAGTAATGGTCTAAAACATGGAAAATTCTCTAAGGAAAGATTTGTCCAAACCAATAGTTTTTCAAGGAAAGTGAAGGGTTTAAGGATGTGTGATTCGTCCTGGTAAGTGTTTCACTTTCTGCAAGGAGAATTAGAACTTCCGTGTTGAAGGCATACCTGACAATTTTTTTGATACTGTTCCTGGCGATACTGCTTTCTCATACAGATGGTTCAACAGGGAAAATCTAGCACAACGGATTTCATGAACATTCCTGGGGAAGATTTAAGGTTGTCGTCTTATGGGCAGTTGTGGTAATTGGTTCTACCAAACTTTGTTTATGTTTGGTAATGTCCTTTACACATATTTTCTGTAGGGAAACGGAAGAAATGACGTATGCATTGGATGATTAAGAGCACATATAGATAACATGCTCAGTTTGAGAATCTCCAGGTTATCTTAGGGCCTAGAAGTACATGAGGAAGTACAAATCTTGGTTTTTAATGTTTATCAAAGAAAACAATCAACAGTTGAATAACAGCCTTTGCTTGTATGTACATTACGTAATGCATTTTTGCATATATGCAGAACTCTTATTTGATTATTCCTGCAAACTATGTTTCCCATTCATTATCAACAGCTATGAGACTATTAATTCTTTATATTATTAAATTTCATGGTTGCTTTCTTTATTGTAGCTAACGTAGAAACCTTTAGTGTTCAAATCCTTCATAGCCATAATTCAGTCCACAATTTAATTTGCATGTTGTTTTACGGTCATTAATTTCATTCAATACTATCAGTGTTTCCTTGTGAAATTTTGTATTTGATGCTACTTTTCTTGCACCATGAATCATATTTATTTGGCAGACTTTGAGATGTCTGATGCCCAGCAAGACCATGCTTTGGCTGTTGAAAGTCTGGCTCCAAGATTAGCAGCACTGAGAATTGAACTTTGTCCTGGCTATATGAGTGAGGGATGCTTCTGGAAGATATACTTTGTTCTTCTGCACTCACGACTTAATAAGCATGATGCTGAACTCTTGTCAACACCCCAGGTATGTGTTTTATCTTCTTGCAGCTGTAAGAAATACGCTATATACATATCATCTTGTTTATTAATCCGGTTGTGCTGATATTAACTGTTTTGTGTTCGGATATCAATGTACCGCTAGTGCTCTAGCATCACTCTTTTAGATGCCCCATATGTCCTCTTCCAATAAGTGAATCTGCAATATATGCATGAAACTAAAACCAAGCCTTTTCCCCATGTCATATGGGGGTGGCCATGCGGATTTTTAGTGTTCTACTTGGGTGATACCTGATACCCCTAGAACTGTAAAAAAGCAAGGCCATATTTACAGCTTCCAGTACTTTTAAGGTCTTCCCTAGCCTCTTTTTTTAGTGCTTACATCTAAATTTTCATGCCTTCACTCTTCAGTTCCATTGATCCTCTCTCTATGGGACCAGACCTCCTTAACTGTAACCAAAACCAAAATAAAGCCCCTTCCCACACTATGGGCTTTGCTACATGTATATGTGTTGCTCTTATGCTTGATTCTGTCATATTAGTGTAAACCTCTTGAGCATTGTTTCTTTTATTTTGTCTTCGATTGGTACTTCACCAGCCCTGATAACACTTCTAGTAGAGACTCGATCCTTCCTTGTAAGACTGCTGTACACCTTAACATCTTTATTTTTTACATGCTAATTTAGGTCGTCATTCTCACTGAGTAACCACTGAGTTTTGGTGAGAGCTCTCCTAGCTGCTGGATGAGCCGAAGGAATGTACCCTTGTAGTGTAGGCTTTCTCAAATAGAGTTGGAACAGGCCTGTAGTCATTGAGTGGTTGGATATCTCTACATACTTGAAGAGAATGTGATTCATGTAGGAATTTCTTCCAACTTTCAGTAATAGTGCTGTAGTGATGAAAATGTAGTGTGGTAGTACTGTTTGAGTAACAAAAGTGTAGGTCAGGAGATGACAAATGTGAGCCAAGTGAATTAGATGGAATCACTTAGGCAAAATAGTTCAGTTGTGAGTCCATTGGTGTTATCTATGGTGTCTTGATTCTTGTCCAGTTGCCCTAGGGGATGTTTGATTACGAGGCCTAGGACTTTGGAACTGGTTGTAATCAATTGCCGGCCTCAGTGTTCAATGAAAAGCATGGTCTTACGACCTCGCTATTTACTCTATTACGAGACTGATCAATGGTCCACCCATGGGGGTGATTCGCTGGGACTGGAACTTAGTTCTAGTTCTGCAGTCCCGACTTCAAAATCAAAACCCCGCTAAGGAGCCTTCAAATTTCGTCAATAATCTGATGCATAGTTTCTATAGGGAAGTATGTGTTTAGTGGACCCTTTCTGTAACTGCAACGGTGCAACTTGAGCCGCATTGTGCCAATTCTCCCAAGCAAGGAGGCTTTCTTAGCTCAAAACCTTGCAAGAGCTTATCTTGGGGAACTCAAGCCATGATGGCTTGGGTTGGGCTGTCAGTGGAGTGCTTATTTCTTCCACTGACTTGAGGCGTTTTTTTTCTTTTTAAGAGTTCTCTTCGAAATTTTGTTGGTTTCTGTGGAAGGGGGAAAACACCAACCTGCTTTGATGTTATGAGCATGACCCTGAAAGACTCAAACACTGCTAATAAGCTTGTTTTCTTTGTCTTTTCATTACTAATTTTAGTGCCACGGGCAGCTCATCTTGTTGGGGAAATGGTAGGGGGATAGATAAGAAGGGAGAGGGGAAAAAAACAAAGAAGAGCAAACATTGAAAAGAGGGAGGGAGAGAGAACCTCCAATTCTATGGATGTTTCTGCTCTTCTTGTAGAGTCGACTGCTTATCATTGTCAAAAGCCAGCGCTGACAGAGAAGTTGCAAGCACGCCCTCAACGAAGATGTCCCTCTCTCCTTTTCCTCTCTCAAAAATTGGACATTTAAGGAAAGAGTCGAGATTTAGTACGCGAGAGGGAATCTGGGTGCGAGTAAGTAGAATGAATCCACATACCTGTTGAGGTTGGTTCAGATGAACTTTTTTGTGCAAGTTGTTGACTTATTTCCTCGTTCTATCCACCAACATTATTATTTGCAAATAGCACACATTGAGGTACTCATCTTGATTCATATAACCAAAACCTTATCATGGATTTCATTGATTAATTCATTTGTAACCAAAGAAAAGAAGTATAAGCTAAATACTAATCCTTGATGCACTTCATTGTTGATACCAAAGTACTGAGTTACCCCCTCACTAGGTCCCGTCAGAAACTATTCCACCATCATAGATATCCGTAACAAGATTGATGTACATCTCTTCTCCTATATGCCTCCTACCTTATTTATATCATATGGCCGTTAATATAGTTTCTTGTATTACACCAGGGCATCTTGTTGTACACTAATATTATACCAAACTATTTTGTAACACAAGTAATGCTCGTCTCCATAATAGTTTTCAAGCTTCCACTATATTCTTTGACCCTACCTGCTATGTTTCTAGGTACACTTGTGCCAAGGAACTATGTTTTTGAAGTTGTGAATGATCTCAAGTGAGCATTAAAAACCACACTAACATATCAATACCTTCTAGTCCTTCGGCAAAAGTACTGTGATGTGTTGCATACTGAGTTGGAGCCTGTGCCACTCTGAGATTGTCAGAACTTTGTAATTTATGCATTTGAAACTATCAGTTTATTGAAGTAGCAAAAAGCAACATGTAGTTATCAAGTTGACTATGCCAAAATTGGGATGTCATACCTCTGGTTGAATTTCTTGAGTTCACCATCCTTTTCCTCTTGAAGCAAGTTTTGTGCATGGCAATTTTTGTATGAACAATTCAATATAGTAAGTTTGGTGAGTTCCAAATTGAGCCATTAATATTGTAGCCCGTGTTTGGGTAGGGCCACTGTTGAGTATAATATATATTGCCAGGACTCGTGTATTTTTTCATTGTCTGAACATTGCTATAACTTAGTGAATTGTTGTTGCCTCTTGGCATGATTAGTATCGCCTTCTAATTTTAAACTGTGGAAGCAGTGACTTATGGTTCATTGCTTCATCCATTTGTATGCAGATTGTCCAGGCTAGAAGTATGTTGCAGGAATTGCAGAACCGCAAAAAGGCAGATAGTGGCAGGGCAGAGATTTCAACCTATGCTCACGAGCCTAGTGCTAAATGGCCTTCCAATGAACAAAACCCAATGTCCGAAATTGAATCTTCATTTAGGAATGTATCCCTGGAGCAAATTAAAAGTGTAGAAGTGGACATTGAAAGTGAAAAACTATCCACAGCCAATGACTCGAGGTATGTTGATAAATCAGTCATAGGTGAAGAACCCTTCATACAAAATAAGGATGTATTGACACGGACCGTGCAAGTTTCAAGCCAGACCTTTGATGAAGATGATAATGATGAGTGGATTGAGGAAAGCGCAGAAATTAGTGGTGTAGCGAATGTGGCAACTGCACTGTTGAACGATGAGGATGTATCATTTAGTGATCTGGAAGAAGATGATGATAATTTTGTGCAGACAAGTTCCAAAGCTAAAGGTGCTTCTGTTTCCTCCATTTATGTATCAAAGGTTTGAACCCAACTTGGTGAAACCCCCGGCATTTATGCAGCTGAAATTGGTTAGTCTGACACCAGCAGTTGGCCTGAGATTGTAAGACTTCAAGTGAGGAAAATAGCCTCAAATCTTGTGTGTTGCTCTGTGTCGATGAGAGTGATGTAGCTTGATTCTGAATTTCATCACTCTCAAACTCTGTATTGAAATCATGTGTTCTATGGTAAGATGGTGTTTCAGTTGGCGTCGTCTTGAGGGGAATGTAGCAATGTCCATCCATCACTCTCAGTTTCTCTGTATTGAAATCTTCAAGTGTTCTATGGTAAGATGTTTCTGTGGGCGTCCTGTTCTCTCGATCTGTGGCTGTAAATATATCAAGAGATTATGTTAATTTTGATTGCAGTGTGTAAGTGATTGTGCACTTCATATTTGTCGGTGTTGATGGCATGTGGTACTTTTACAAGAACCATTGCCTTATGAGGAAGGTATCTTACAGTAGTGTTTGGTCTGTTAATGTTGTCACTCCACAAGAGTTGCCTTGCTGATCCTAGTATTACTCTCCCAAGCATGTGTAACTTTGGAGTTCGGATGGCATCCCTTATATTCATGCTGGAGAAGTCACACTCCCTACATGTGCAGAGTTTGTCACTCAACAAGAGTTTATTATTTTACAAGCCAACAGTTGTTTGTTGATGATATTTTAGGCCAATATCACTGCTTGATAGTGCTTATAAATTGATTACCAAGTTGCTTGCTAACCGGGTCAAGCCCTTTGCCATTGAAGATGATCTCCCTCTCTCTGAACTACATTGCGAATGGCACTTATTAGTGATAGCGTATGGAAGACAAAGACAGTTGGGAAGTAGCTGTCCGATCGAAATATAGTAATGAAGACATTAAGTTTCTTAAATAGGAACATTCCGCAAAGGTCCACCAACAATAATTGTTTAAATTTGGAAAAAAGAAACAAAAAGGAACTATTTTGGACCATGGATTGGCTGTCACAAGTCACAACCACTTGCACAGAACTTGAAAGGAATCCATCTATAATTATATTCTTGATGATTTAATGTCCATACTAATGCTCAAGGTTTTGAACAGTTCTTGCTTTCTTCTCTCCAAATCAAAGTCAGGTGAAACTTGGAATGTTTATATGCATCTATATAATGTGTGTGTTTTTTGCAGAAAGTTGGTGGAAAAAGATAATTTTCTAATCTTGTGTTGCATACAATTTACTACTGCAATTTTCTTTTTCTCTCAAAATAATGTAAATATTTTCACCAAAAGAAACAATGTAAAATATTTTTAAATTGAAAGAGATAATAACATAATCATGCATGTGACATGGACTCCTAAGAGTGGATCCCAAGTATGTCTAAATGAATCCATGAAGACGTATGGAGAGGATTAAATATAACTAACAAATAGGTCATTATAACCCTCCAAATGCATTCGGTCCTTTTGAGTCGAATGTTGGTCACGTTTTGCTTCTCAACGAAAGATAATACATATAAAATGGCTTGGATCTGTTTGGATCAGGCTTAGTATAGCAAATGGCTTACCAAATGACTTAATCTGATATTACTAAACGACTGAAGAGTCGGAAGTGCAAGAATGCAACACCCAATCGAACAATTATCACTAAACCAGCACCACAAGAATTTTTTTCTATTAAGAAAATGAGGGCAAGAATGTGTGTGTATGTGTGCGTGCATGCGTGTGCGAATGTGTGAGTGTGTGTGAGAGAGAGAAAGTAGATATAGGAAATACATGCAAGTGGATCAAGTTCATGTGTGAGTACATATACTTCATTGGAGTATGTTGATTTCCGGAGTGTCTTATTTGTGAAAATGATCGTTTTATAGTTAACTTTGAGTAAGCAAAAGAAAAGCAGATGGACTTTAATAACGATTAGATGATTCTTAGTTCATCGTTACCTCCTTTAACAATCAAGGGTGGCAATTTCGGATGACACGATAACCCAACACGAACACAGCACCAAAAGTCGGCATCCTTGTCCGCCCAAAGCTGACACCCAAAAAAACTGGGATGTGTAGGGTTGACATGATTTTTACACATGAACACGAAATGACATAAGACAAACACGATCCATAATAAATAAGCTGATTCAGAGATGACGATGCTTGTGGCACTGAAATTATGAAGGTCCCACTTAACAAACCTTGTAAAAGCAGAGAATCGTAAAACCCCTTAAAAGAAAAACAGATCAACATGAAATTTCACAAGGAATCAACGTGATCACGCAACCCTTTTCATGGAACTCTTTTGCTTGGGTCCGGTTTCCCAGACATGTATTAGGTGCCTAGCTTAAAGGTGCTATTAAATGGTTAAATAAGACCCTATATATGTGTATAAATGCTTTTGTACATTTTTTCATGCCTCTCAATTGTTTTTATAGGATAAGAGAGTAATATAGTTATACTTTTTATTTTTATAATACCCTTTTAAATTTTGACATTATATTCTTATCTAAAGCTAGCATTGCAGATGACAGGGTTACTGGAAACAAAGAATTCATGTAAGCAACCTCATCTGGTATGGAGAAAGGCTTAGTTGTTGTTGTTTTGTAATTCTTTCAACAGTGACATGTGTTCATTAATCCATTACTTTTGAGTAATAAAAATAATTTTCATAATTTTTAAATCTTTTAAAAATTTTGAAGTTACGAGTGTATTATAGGCTGGATCTAGTTTCCATATATATATATATATATATATATATATATATATATATATATATATATATATCGGTTGCTTGCGCTATTTGTCAGTTACTTAAAATCTTTCCTGCATCTCTCTTTCCTTTCTCTTTCCCCAGACGCAGCTTCGTGTAGAAAATCCACCTTCCAAGACAAGGGCAGCTGCTAGTTCTTGTGTCGCTAAATAAGCTACCTCACTGTAGTTTGTTGCCGAAACTTTGTGGATTTAGATATGCATTACATACTTTTGAAATGAATCTGATCGTTCACCGGATACTGCCTTTTACTTTTTTGGTTAAACCATCAGCTTCCGAAATACAAGAAGGACCACGACTAATTATCCAGTTCGAGCTAGGTCTGCCCACTATGGTATAAGGCTTTGAAGGCTGATTTTCTCCGTTCACAAGACTTGAACTCGAGACTTGCTTAAGGGGAACAAGTGTTGAACCAGAACCAACAAAGCATTGGTGATCACTGGATATTGCTTCTTAAAGAGAAGTAGGGGGGGGGTTTGAAGAGAAGAGAGACGCAGGAAAGATTTTAAAGTATCGTAAACAATGGAAGGGGCCCTATTCCATTGATGCATCTTGTCCTTCTTTGTCGTGACTCTGTGACATCGCTTATAATAGCAGTTATCCGGCCGTGATGCTCCATAAAAAGAGCACGACGGCCGAACTCCGAGGAGCTCTAACTGACCAAGATATGAGAGAATTGATGAGTCTCTCTAGTGTCGAATGCACAAGCTCTTTAACTTGGACAGACATCATGTTCATTTCTCCACAGGGGACACCCTATAAATCTTTGACAATCACAAACTGAGAATAGAAAACTATAGGAAAAGAAGGAACTTTGAACAGTAATTTTAATTGATGTGAGTGATGAGATAATAAGGTATAACAGGAGAATCAAATTAATGAGGATGTTGATGTACCCGAATTCTCCCTTTTCGACCGGGAAACAGAACATAAAAAATCTTTTTAAGCGAGTTTTTTTCTCTTCATAATATAAGTTTTTCATTGAATAAATTCCAGCAACGGTTTTGAAATGCATTAGGTGAAGGGCAATAATCATAGGGACAACAGCTAGGTCCGGTCAGGATAGGCGTTCATTTGGTAGCTCTGTCATTCAAGGCAACGAAATGACATGCAGTATCTTCTTCTTCATACGATATTCATATTGAATCAGAAAAAACCCGTCAGGAGAACTATATATAGAATTAATTTTCACTCCAATTTTATCAATTATATATCGATTGATTTGCTGCTCCAATTTCTTATGGAAGAAAAACTTTTTTTAAAAGAGATTATACTTTAAATAGTTTCTCATGCACAACGTTTGACGTATTTCGCATCCTTCTTGTCGTGTCGATGTGACAAAACTACAGGTTAGCAGCTATGCTGCTGCGGGATGCTCCAATATGGGAAGCACCATGCGTGAGTTGCCAAGGAGCTTCAGCAGGAGCTCATCATTGCGCGACGATGACTACGACCAAGATATGAGAGAAATGTTAAAGGTCGCTTCGACGAAGACCGAACAGATGATTCCAGTTAGGAGTTACAGTGTGCACATGAGGAGGATTGATGAAGATAAGCCGTTTGAAGAGGATGGGCTCAGGGCGTCTAAGGCGGAGTTGTTTTCTAGGAGCAGAAGTTATGCACAGCCAACAAGGTGGATTGGAGTGTGAGCAGCTTTGAGGTGCCCACAACACGATAAATCGAACGTCAAATTAAAAGAATAGTAAATCCACAAAAGAAGTTTTATGTTTGCATTACATCAAAGATGATTGTGTATTCCTTTATTTTTTGGGTGTTTTTTATATTTTTTCTATTATCTCTCTCTTTTTCTCTGTTTAATATAAGTGGTCATATTGATTATATATGATGAATGCATTGATAATTGACTCATAATTGATGTCTTTCTGTCCATAAAAGGGAAGGGCCCTTCCACACAAATTGCTGCTCTCTTTCGTTTTTTTTTTTTTTTTGACAAAGGGAGGCCAAAGCCTAACATAAAACACCATGAACCTCTTAGGAATCGAACATGCTGCTATGGCATGAGAGTTAAAGAGTTCTGCCACTCCACCTACCGAACAGTTTTTGCTGGTATATGACATTGAAAAAATCGGGTCGTGTTGGGGGTTTACCTGTTCTAACATTGAAAAGATAGGGTCTTGAATTTAGTTGCCACCCCTAAAATCCATCGAGTATCATCATTTTGAGATGGCATTCACAAACTTCTCTCTCTCTCTCTCTCTCTCTCTCTCTCTCTCTCTCTCTCTCTCTCTCTCTCTCTCTCTCTCTCTCTCTCTCTCTGTTACAAGAGGAGGCGGAAGCCTAATACACACACATGCACCTTCTGGGAGTTGAGCCAACGCTATGGGTGCCCGAACTTATCGTGTAATTTTATTGTGAAAATTTTGTTTTCTTATCTAGGGTTTTCATCCATGGACTGTTAACAGTTAATCCTTGAGGTAATCAAACGGATCGGGTTTGACCCAAACCCAGAGTCAAAGACGGTTGATGGATCCATTAGTTTTCCGTGTCAGACCTATAAATCCAATTTATATACAAAACCAGGTATGGTTTGTAATAGTGTGTGCCAAACCTTGTTCTAACTGGAGTTTTCATTAAAAACCACAAACTTTCAATGCCCAAATCCAAATCGAAACCCAAAAGTTCCACATTAAGTGGGGTGGGGCGGCATAGATTCTGTCATGTTAACATTTAACTTTGAGAAATAACATTCAAAGCGGTAGCTCACCCGTAGGGCTCTTGCACGCCCACTTGCAGGTGGCGAGTTTGATTCCCTGAAGGTGTTTGTGTGTAGACATGTCCAGTTTCAATTACTCTAGAACCTGGAATCGAAACCAAACCGACCTGGGGTCAGTTTCAGGACAATTCTAGTTTGAGTTCTAAACCGTGTGGAACCGAAAAAACATTAACTTATTCAAAATTTTAAAGAAGAAATTAGAAAATTTCTGGAACCTACAGTTTGATTCGAGTTCTACAAACCAGCTGCCCCCCAGTTCTGGTTCCAGACGGTTTCTGACCCAGCTCAATTCTGATTAGAACCATAGGACCTGTTTGGAACCAACCGTTTCTACGTATGTGTGTGTTAGGCCTTGGTCTCCCATTGTAACCGGAAAAAAAACTTTGACACAGACATGCACACACACACACACGCACACACAGTCCTTTTGATGATATCAAGGTACCTTTTAATTGTTTACAGATCCCTTTGCATTAAGAATATCTTTCTTATTCTTCATAAATCCCTGTGCATGTGTATGATAAAACGTAGCCATGACTGTTCTAGTCTGGGTCAAATGGATCAAATCAGGGTTAATCCAAAGTCGATCAAACACTTCCAAGTTTGAGCCATGGCTGGGTGGGGAAAAGTTTGTGCCTGGTGAGAATCCATGACTCTTGTTTGGATGACTACGGGAATCCACGATTCAATTGCTTCTGAAAGGATGAAGCTTTCAGGGGTGTGCATCAGTTGGTTCAGTTCAATAACCAGACCAAACCAAATTAACCGAAAACCGAACTATCTCTACATATGAAAACCAAACATAAATTAACTATTTTGCTTGGTTCCGTTCATGCTTCATGGCTTAATTCTAATATATGTATAACTTGGGGAAAAAATCACTAAGCAAAGAAATCAATTTCCACCATACTCTATCATCACATCGAGTATCAGAATTACAACTATAATTTTATACACCACGAAGTCATCAAAGCACATCAAGTAATAAGGATTCACATAATTAAAGTATACATCTTCAATAACCCACTTTATGAATCATCATCTCTTAATTCATTTTGGAGTCCCGGAATATAAGTAGATGATGTCAAAGACAACAACCTTGAATTGCAGTTACGTAGGACTAAGGTAACATGTTATGAGGACGTATTTGAGTTCAATTATTTGATCTATTCAGTTTTGGATCCTTGGAAACAAAAACAATACCGATAAACCAAATTCTCATGAAATTGTAAACCAGAACTTAAACGGTTTTTAATATAAGTGAATTGTATCAGAAACTTGGTGGGGTTCAATAACCCTCAAGAATAGACCTGTCTCGTTAACCGGTTCCAATCTGATGGTTCTAGCTCCACCAAAACCTGAAACCGGAACCAAAACTGGCCCACCGTTCTGGTTCCACCTTCAAACTGCTTCCAGCTTCATTTTAAAAATAAGGCGGCAAACCAAAAAGTTACTTATAACGGTCACTCCGAACTGCCAGTTTCAGTTCTCCAAAAGGTAGAACCAAAACTGAACTTGCAAGAGGTCATCGGTTCTGGTTCAACCTGTGGTATGGGTCTGCACCGGACAGGTCTCCTTGGGACAACCGAATTCTCTGGAAACGATATCCTTTCAGGTGGCTTGTCGAACAGATTCAGGGGCCCCTTCAATCCGCCCCTCTCCCTCTCTCTCATATATATATATACATATATATATATATATATACATATATATATACATATATATATACATATATATACATATATATACGTATATATATATATATACGTATATATATATATATATACGTATATATATTGATTCATCTTAAAAAACATACTTTGTGGTGCACTAAGCTTGACAAAACTTTTAGCAAATATTAAATAATTGAAGGCATGAAGTTTTAGATCTTTCATCCAGTTACAATCGCACACATGCAACACAATTCTGTGTGTGTGTGCGTGAGAGAGAGAGAGAGAGAGAGAGAGAGAGAGAGAGAGAGATTGACACCGACGCACCTGACAGTATCCAAGTAGTCAAGCATCAAGTATCATAAGAGTCAGAGCCTATATTAGTGGTTACTTTACAAACTAGAAGGTTCAGCGGTTAAATGATTCCAGCAGCCACATCTTTATTTTTTGTATATGAGACCGTTTAAACAGTAGAACAACGTTACACTGCCAGGAACCAATTTATTCTGTTCGTAGCACAGATACTTGAGGTATCAATTGTACATTCTTGCAGAAGCAACAAGAGAACTTTAAATACTTCACTTGGGGGTAATTTCTGCCAAGAGCAAAGGGCACATACCATGTACTACCACATGTAAGGTATCCAGAACTCAAAGGAGCAGGTTGTTCCATTAGAACCAACGTCACTCCAATAAGCGTTTATGCTTGCACCAAGCAATGGCAACAATGTAGATAATGATACTTCCGGCAGTGCCACCTCCGACCGTCCACAAGAACTGTGGCATACCAGCCTTATCATCTTCAAATAACTCGATGTGTATGTTCATGCCAAAAATTCCTGCAACAACGACAAATGCACTGACAACAAGAGTTGCTGTGGTCAGCATCACTCCCATCTGTAAAAGGTGGTTCTGTTTGTCATCCAGCATTATGTTGATGTAATCCTCAGTGTCGTCCACATACTCCCGCAGCTATCATACATCAGAATTGAGTGAAGAGGAGAAGGGCTAATGTCAGGAACTAAAACAAAGAGGAAGCTTTCTCAAGTCATTACTACAAGCTAATTTGGTAGATAAGGTGTCAAAAAGATCTCTTGGACCAATGGTACTCGTCTATAAATGTGAAACCATAATAATTGAATCTTATCTCCATGATCCTTTCCTTCTTTTGTGAGCAACGTTGTAAAATTATAACAAGAAGAAAGGAAGTCTTAAGCTAATCAGCAAATCATTAATCGATTTGAAACCAGAAAGGCCACATCAAAGCATTGTGGAGGAGGAACAAATTACACCAGCAGCTGAAAGTAGTGGTCCAATTAGACCAATCCATTTGATGAGCAGTTAAATAAATGTACCAAAGGTACAGAAAACAAAGAAATGCAAAGACATAAAACATCTTTAACCAAAGACCTCTTACACACCATGGAATGCAGAATGTTCCAGAAAAGGTCTTCACCATCGTAAAATTTTCCCAAGAGTATGCTATTACAGAAGGTGTCTGAATTAAATGGAATTGATTGATATCTAAAGGATACCTATCTTTCATAATTTCAAGTATATATCATTGATATCGGACAGATGATGTGACCAAAAACAGAGATGAAGGAATAGTAGGAACCGCAACCTATGTTGAGAGCAGTGTTGTCTGACGCGTATCGTATCGCGTATCGCTGGGCTCCACGATACGAGCGTATCGTATCGTATTTTAATATTAAAAAACTATAAAAATTATTTAAAAAATCAATAAAATTAGTAAAAATCCGAAAAAAAATCAAGAAAATTCTGGAAAAATTTGGAAAAATCTGGTAATTGCTTTAAATTCATATAATGCAAAGTTTAGCACAAATTGAACATTTAATATTGAACAATTGCATCCAAAATTATATATTTTGAATCAAAAAATGAAATACATTTATATTTTATATATTGTAAATTTGTATCAGGATCATTAACTAAATAATTTTCATCTTCTCCTTGATGATGTTGTTGCACTTCAAATTAATTCATGCAATGTCTTCTTCAGTTAGGACTTAGGAGTACATTTTCTTCGTTATCTTCCATAATCCACTCATGTAATATATCAAAATTAACAAACTGCTATCTTTGTACATGTAGTTGTCATATTTGCTAATTTTCATATGTGAGCAAAACAAAGAGCTCCATTTCTTTTATTATTGAGTCTATGACACCTCAATGATGTGATATTATTACTTGATGATGTCCCTTTTTTCTCTTATTGGAGACTAGCTTTTTAACTAATGCTTGAGCTTCATATCTCACTTCACAGACTGAGTTAAGCCTCACACACATTGATCATGTTCAACTCAATGGAAGTCATGTAACGTGAACCCTAAAATAGTGAAGTTGTGAAATCCCTACTCAATGAACCGAGAGAACTAAATGTTTTTAATTGTTTACGATCTTATGAAATTAGAAACTGTTAGCAAAAATATACCTAAAAGTTGTAACAGAAAGGGAAATGATTTTGTCATAAAAAAAATTTTATACATTATTCTTATTAAATAAATGAAATTATAAACCCAAATTATAAGCATATTGGAGGATGCCTTTAAGGGAAGTGAAGAGAGGGGAAGAGAGGGCAGAAACATGCAAAAAAAAATTGAAAAAAAAAATTGAAAAAAAAAAAATTGGGCGTATCGCCCGTATCATATGATACAGTATCGTATCGTGGCTTCCCACAATACGGTACGATACGGTGCGATGCGGATAACACTGGTTGAGAGTACTTTAGTTTCCAATAACATCATAGCTGGCACTCTTTCAGACCCTAAGTTCCCCAAGCTACAAATATTAGCAACAAGCAGCTATTGGAGAAAAGAAAACAAGAAACAAAGAGTAGATAAATTATATGCTGGCTGGATGTTTTGAACTGCATACCGTGGACAATTTGTTAAGAGTACCATCAATCTGCACAAAATATGCTTCAAGGAGCATTTCGAGTTCCTCCACATCAAGATGTTTGCTTCTACTCTCAGTGCTAACCGTGCGAGCTCCATGGCTGTCTATTCTAAGTATGCCAGACTCATTAAGTGTACTCTCCTGGTTATCCAGATTCTGAATATCAGCTTGATCACTTCCCACAAGTTCATTTTCTTCTTGAGGTGTTTCAGCAGGGGTCCTAAAATACACAATGAGCTTCAGTGGGGTGTCATCTGCTGGGGGTAAAAGAGGAGTTCCTTCTAATCACCTCTGAAAGGTCACATTTTTCAAAAACACATCGCCATAATGACAACAATGAAATACCTTCTATCCTCCATCCCTGAAGGAAGAACTCTCTCATCCATGCTATCTCGCCTGTCATTTGAAGAAAAGGAAGCAGATCCATCCAATTGCTGCATCAATTTGTCCGTTAAGTACATCTCTGCCATATCTTCATCATCATCCAACAGATGTTCAAGCTCATCCCTTACCTGGAAATGATTATTTTCTGTTCAGTTACTGGGGAAATATACAAGGTTATCTATCAAATGAATGAAAATAATCAATCCTTATAGGGTTTAATAGAGAAAGAAAACCAAAAAGTTGTTCCAAGAGAATATTTTTAGACCTTGAAGGTTTCTGGCAAAATACAGACCTATCTTCACAAGACCCAAATCAAGACATCAGCACCGCCTTCAAACTAAAACCAACACCAAACCTTCTCCCAAACGAAGTGGTTACAGCTACATGGATTCTTAGTTGCCATCGTGTTCAGTCTTTTATCACATTCGCATTCAACTCTAAAATAGTAAGAACATATTTCATTATTTCCTTACAATATTTTTGAGGTGTTCTCATCCTCTTTTGGAGCAATCACCACATAATTTTTCACACCTCCTGATTGAACCTCCATCCAACCGCCTCTCCAAATGTTAACACCACCTTAACTGTGTCTCGCAAATTACCTTTTATTGGTGTCATATTAACTGTTTTCTAATATCTTCGTTGAGAATCTAGACTTTCCTTCTGTGTCGATACAACCATTATCATCATATTCATTTCTGCCACTGAGACCTGTGCGTGTTTGTTGACTGCCCAAAACTGGTTGGACATTCTAATAGAGACTAGAAAGCACTTATAAAACAAGAATACAACAACAACAACAACAACAACTAAGCCTTTTCCCATACTAGACGGGGTCGGCTACATGGATTCTTTGTTTCCACAGATCCCTATCGTGTGCCATGTTAGCAGTTAACTCCCAATAAACTAGATCATTCTTTATTGTTTCTTTCCAACACTTTTGTGGTCGTCCTCTACCTCTTTTAATACTTTCCAAATTTAGTTTTTCTAACCTTCTTACAGGTTCTTCTTTTGATATTCTTTCTATATGTCCAAACCATCTTAAACGATGTTCTCTCATTTTATCCTCTATTGGTGCCACTCCTAATTTGTTTCTAATAACCTCATTATGTATACGGTCTTTTCTTGTATGGCCACTCATCCATCTCAACATCTTCATTTCTGTCACAGACATCTTTTGTACATGTTGATGATTAACTGCCCAACACTCAGAACCATAAAACATGGCAGGCCTAATTGCTGCTCTATAATATTTACCTTTTAATTTTAATGGTATCTTCTTATCACAAAGAATACCTGATGCTCCTCTCCATTTTAACCAACCAGCATTAATTCTATGTGTAACATCTCCATCAATAAAATTTGAACCATTTCTCGATTTGTGCGTGTCATCCTTTCGCAGGGGCCATGCCAATCTTCTCTGTATCGTTCCAATTTTATCAGATGTCTCCGAAGAGAAAGGAAAAAAATGGAGGAGAAAAGGAAAAAAATAGTTGGACCTAGCCACATCAAGATATTTCTTTATGAATACATTGCAAAATGAAAAGCGGGTGACAGGAATTAACAAATTTTATTTAGATGTCCCATGAAAAAAGCATGGTAATCGATCATGTATCTATTACAAGCTCCTGTCATCTTGATTTATGCACAAGTTAGGAATAGAAACTATTATCCATGAGACAACTTAGACAAAGATAAAAAACTTAATAAGCAGAACGAGAACAGGTTACATGTATCGAGAAGCACAGTGCTTCCATGATTGCAGACCCGCGAAATAACATTGCTGAAGAGCCAAAAATGGTTAGATATACACGGTCAACCTAATTTGAGCAAACACTATGGCCTAAGTCAAGCATGGGCAGCAAGGTTGCTCGGTTTGACATTTGAGGAACGAAAACCATCAAAGCAGAGTAGCTTGATCCACAAAGGTTGATAATGACTAAAATAAGCTACCATTCTAGATGAAAGTTTTGACAGCTTTTCTTGCATAAATAGCCAAAAGGAAGGACACTGTGTTACTGAAAGACACATAAAGAGCTTACCTTCTGCACTCGACCAGTTATTGCAACTAAGCGGCTCTTGATTTGGCGAACTCGTTCCAAATTCAGAGTGCTAATCTTGGATGTCAACTTGTCTAGTGCTGGGTGTGCTTCTTGCTCCAACGTTCTTGCCTGATGGACAAATAGAATTTTATGAGGAAAGCATACATAAAAAAGAAAAGAAAAAGTAAAGCTAGATCTGAACTACAGAACAACATGACCCACAAAGAATAGTATGCTGAGTTGCTAACCAACAGCTATAGTACATAAAAGCATAAATAAAGCTTTGACACAGTTTTAAAAGGTCCATAATATGTTGATAAATTGGTCCTTATTTTCCAGAAACAACAACAATGATTGTTGACCACAATCTCCAACATTTAGTTTATTTTTTTAACTATACAGATGGCTGGGCCATTCAACCACTCACAAAGTTCAATGATAACACATGGAGTGAGAAGTTATTCTACAGATGGCTGCACTAACTATGCAAAGTTAATGCTTTTGCATACATAAGAATGAATCATCCAAGACACTTTTCTCAACGAGACCTCCTTTTTCAGAACAGATGGCAAAAATCGGTAGCTGGAACCATCAAGACACAGTACTAGTTCCCGTTTGAGTTATGCTTCTGATTATTCTAACTCAATTTGTACTATCCAGCTCCTGGCAGTATCTAGATGCCAATGCGTTGGGCTTTTCTCCTTTGCCAAGCTGCTTTAAGTAGAGGGAAAAGGGTTCTTCTCTGAACCCTCCAGTCTCACCTGGATCCCCAGGTATCTTGATCCAGGATGATATCTGTGCCAGCAGGCATAACTATTGGGACCCTATTAAGAGAAGAGATTTCTCAAATGTCCACTCACCAATGAGAAAGTAGATGTTCCAGCATGAATCTAGCAATCACTTGTTTCTGTAGAGTCCATGAATATCTTCCTCCAGTCACTAACTTGCTTACACCTTACCAGCTAACCAACCTATCTGCCTACCAACTACAAGTATGGCGGTGTCATCAAATGCTGAAGAGAGGCAGTGAGGAGACACAATGAAAATTTAGAAAGTTAAACTGACAGCTTGAGTATGTTGCCTTTCAAAACTGGTGCTTATCCAAACTTAACATGAAGCTTTTAAACAAGCAAAGTCCATAATATAACAACAAATGCTACACCTTCATACCATATTTTTGTCACAACCATATCAGTCAGTATCACTAATCAAGTTTATCGATCAAGAGTTCACAATAATGCACAGAAAAACTTTTGGCCTCCCAATATTCTTGACTTGCATCACGATGCATGATAATGAAGCTATAAGTTAGGACTCAAAGAGCCCAACAAGCAAATAACCAAAAAATATCAGTCAGCAAGAGAAAATTTCTATGAATTGAGAATTTGCATGTGAGAAAACTGTGACTATTCAACTAAATAGTTATCATAAACAAGTAGTTTGCAAAATTATTTCAAGGATAATATAGGACACCATAAAAGGGATAGTAATACAAAAAAAAATTCAGTACACAACAGCACATTTTTATGGATGAAGACACACACCATAGAATATCAGATTTCAAAATGCCCACACAAGTTGTTGGCAAGTATCTCCACAGTTGCGCAACAAAAGACAACAGATCGTTGTTTTTTTATTATATAGATGATAATGTTCAATAAAGGTAAGGGAATAGAAACCTCTTATCAATTCTCCAAAGGTCAGTTAGGGAAGAAAATAGAGGCTTTTCTTTTCAGATTATCAATGTCAAACTGGATGGCAGAAATTTTCTTGAATAGGCAAGATCCATTGAATTAGAATTCTTGCTAGAGGAAGATGGGACTATATTATAGGAGAAACACAACGTGAGAGTAGTGCCACTTATTTAAAATAGAGGAAAGAAAATGTGGTCATCATGGTTGTTACAATCAATAGCTTCACCGATAGGATGAACCTTTATGTACTTAGAACCAGCCGCAAAAATATGGAAGGATGTTTAAGAGGCCTACTAAAAAAGGAAAAATATGGCCAAAGAATATGAGATATTAGAAAAAATCAAGAAATACATAAAGAAAACTTAATGATAAGTGAATATTATACACAGTTACGGGGCTTATGGGATGAAATCATAATCAACCAGAGGTAGAAGAGGCTATGGTAATCGTGGTAGAAGTCATGACACTCTATCCAATGACGAGAAAGAAAGATTAAAATGCTCCATTGCAGTAAGAGTAGAACTCCGTCCATGTAAGGGATTACCCTTGCATTGCCGGTCCCAAGCCCGGATAAAGGAGGAGGGTTGCATTAGGCTTTCGACAGCCAGCGTAAAACTTCGTTGGATTTTTATAACATGTATTACAAAAATTATGAGTATTGCTTTGGAGCATCCCTGCCTAGCAACGTGTTGTAGAGCCCGAATGCAGTAAGAAGTAAGCATGGGCCACTACATTTTCGCCCGAATGTAGTGAATCAATTGCAAAGAGGGTTCCCACATCATGGACGGGTGTGGGTAAAGAAATTAGTCCCGCTATATTGCCACCCAAATGTAGTGAAATTTTTTCAGAGAGAGTCTCTGCATTTTGATTATGGACGGATGCGGGGGGCAAGGAAGCTAGTCCTAGATAATAAGATTCGTATTGGTTTTTAGAATATCAGAACATTATCGGGTAAGCTAATGGAGGTGATAGATACTATAATTCGGAGAAAGATTCATATTCTATGTTTACAAGAGACAAAATGGGTTGGAGAAAAAGTAAAGGAGATAGAGGATACAGGTTTTAAATTATGGTACTCGGGTAAAGAAAAGGCTCGAAACGGAGTTGGTATTATCATAAATAAAGATTTAAAGGAGAGTGTAATAGACATAAACGATATGGCGACCGAATCATGACGCTGAAATTAGTGTTAGAAGCAGAGGTTTTGAATATAGTTTTTGCTTACGCACCCCAAGTAGGACTAGAAGATAGTATAAAGACAGTTTTTTGGGAAGAGTTAGATAAGGTGTTTCAAAAGATTCCACAAAGGGAGATGATTTGTTGAGGAGGAGATTTAAATGGACATGTAGGTAAAGAGGCATTAGGATATCAAGGGATTCATGGAAACTTTGGTTTTGGGGATATAAACGAGGAAGGAAGGGAGATTTTAAATTTTACTATGGCATTTGATCTCTTTATAGTCAATACAATCTTCAAAAAATGAGATGAACATTTAATTACTTATAAGAGTGGCTTATCACAAACACAAATGGATTACTTTATTTGTAGAAAAAAAGATAGAGCGTGTTGTAAAGATTATAAAGTAATTCTAGGAGAAAGCTTAACCACCCAACATCGACTTTTAGTTATGGATTTACAAATAAAAAATGGACAAAGAAGAAAAGAATGCATCGAGCTATTCATACTAAATGGTGGAACCTCAAAAGCGAGAAAGAAGATATATTTAAACCCAAAGTCCTTCAAGGAGATGTTTGGAATTATGTTAGCACACCCTGTAATATGTGGAACAATATAGCTATACATATTAGGAAAGTGACGAAAGATGTGTTAGGGGTATCTAAGAGAGGTGTACCAGCACAAAAAGAAGCTTGGTGGTAGAGTGAAGTAGTACAAAATAAAATCAAGGCAAAGAGGGCATGTTACAAATTACATTATGCTAAGAAAACTAGTTAAACTTTAGAAGCTTATAAGAAAGCAAAGAAGGAAGCGAAAAAGACCGTTAGTGATGCAAAAGCTAACATTTGGGAGGACTTATATAAAAAACTCAGCTCAAAAGAGGGTGAAAGAGATATTTTTAGCATAGCTAGGGCTAGAGATAAGAAAACTAAAGATCTTAATTATGTTAGATGCATAAAAGACGAGGATGAAAAAATTCTAGTGGCAAATGATGATATAAGAAATAGATGGAAAAACTATTTTTATAATCTTTTTAATGAAAATAAAGATGTTAGTATTAGTTTAGGAGATTTAGCCAAGTCAGAAAAGTATATAAACCATAATTTCCACCGACGTATTCAAAAGAATGAAGTCAAAGAGGCTCTTAAACATATGAAGGGTGGTAAATTGGTAGAACCAGATAATATTCCTATAGAAGTTTGGAAAATACTAGGAGGAATAGGAATCACTTGGCTCATAAGACTATTTAATGAAATATGAAAAAAACAAAAGATGCCCGAGGAATGGAGAGTAAGTACGCTTATACCCATATATAAGAACAAGGGAGACATTCAAAATTGTGCGAATTATCGAGGTATCAAGTTAATGAGTCATACTATGAAATTATGGGAAAGAATTATCAAACGTAGGTTAAGACAAATATCAAGTACAACAGAACCAATTTGGATTCATGCCAGGTAGATCTACTATTGAAGCGATTCACCTTTTGAGACGTCTTATGGAACATTTTAGAGCAAAAAAGAAAGACCTTCACATGATATTTATTGATCTAGAGAAAGCTTATGATAGGGTACCGAGAGAGGTTCTTTGGAGAACTTTGGAAAAAAGAGGTATCCCATTGACATATATTAACCTTATAAGAGACATGTATGATGGTGCAAAAACATGTGTGAGGACTCATGAAGGAACGACAGACTTCTTTAAAGTTAATATTGGGTTACATCAAGGATCAACTTTAAGTCCATACTTATTTATAATGGTGATGGATGAGTTAACAAAACATATTCAAGATGAAGTACCTTGGTGTATGTTATTTGCATATGACATTGTATTAGTGGAGGAGTCAAAGGAAAAAGTTAATAGAAAATTGGAACTATGGAGAGAAACATTAGAAAGCAAAGGCCTCTGACTTAGTAGAACAAAGACACAATATATGGAATGTAAGTTTGATCATTTGGTTACTTCAGAGGATATAGAAATTAAAATTGGCACACATTGCATTCCCCAAAAGGAAAGTTTTAAATACTTAAGGTCAATTTTTCAGAGTGACGTAAGAATTGATGGAGATGTTACACATAGAATTAATGTTGGTTGGTTAAAATGGAGAGGAGCACTTTAAGAAGATATCATTAAAATTAAAAGGTAAATATTATAGAGCAACAATTAGGCCTACCATGTTTTATGGTTCTGAGTGTTGGGCAGCTAATCATCAACATGTACAAAAGATGTCTGTGACAGAAATGAAAATGTTGAGATGGATGAGTGGTCATACAAGAAAAGACCGTATACATAATGAGGTTATTAGAAACAAATTAGGAGTGGCACTAATAGAGGATAAAATGAGAGAACATCGTTTAAGATGGTTTGCACATATAAAAAGAAGAACTTGTAATAAGGTTAGAAAAACTAAATTTGGAAAGTATTAAAAGAGGTAGAGGACGACCACAAAAGTGTTGGAAAGAAACAATAAAGAATGATCTAGCTTATTGGGAGTTAACTGCTAACATGGCATACGATAGGGATCTGTGGAAACAAAGAATCCATGTAGTCGACCCCGTCTAGTATGGGAAAAGGCTTAGTTGTTGTTTGTTGTTGTTTGTTGCAGTAAGAGTAGACACACAATGAAACAATGTTGAGATTTAATTGGTAAGCCTACTAGTTTTAAGAATAAAGCATATTACCAATCCCTTGGAGAAACCATAAGAGAGTAACGATACAAGTACCATAACTGAGTTGATGAAGTGCATAGAAGGATTAGAGTCATGACGTAGATGTTGGTGTCACTGATCATATGGTTTGAGACAAGGATTGTCTATCTGATTATCGATTTCTTTGTAATTGTGAGTCAGTGAGCCAATTAAACTAGCTAATGGTTCTCACACATCAATGATTGAGAAAGTAAGTGTGAAAATTATGGGCTTCCCTTTAACCTTGGTACTTCATGTTCACAGCTTTCCAATCAACTTGGTATATGTGAGTTCTTTGACCAAAATCTAAATTGCTCATTAACCTTCTCTTCTTTTGGATGTGTTTTCTAGGTTCTAAAGATAGGGAATATCTTTGGTCATGGTAGCTTGAGAAAAGCACTCTATATCCTTGAAAAATCTATACCTAAGGCATCGATAAGCACATATTAAGTTATGACATCAATGGATGAAGAGATCAAGCTATGGCATAATCGTTTGGGTCACTTCCCATTGTTTAAGATTAGAATGCAGTCCATGGGATTTCTCGTGAATTCAATAATGTAATCATTCAATGTGATGTTTACCAAAAAGCAAAACATCATAGAGTTTCCTTTCTTTCTAGTGAGTAAAGAATGTATAAATAATTTGAGTTAGTTCATTATGATGTTTGGGTCTTTGTCTGGTTGCATCCCTAAGTGGTTTTAAGTATTGTATTTCCTTCATTGATGATTGTACTTGTCTCAATCTAGTATGTGTAATGAAACGAAAGATTAAGTATCCATCATCTTTCCCATAGTTCACAAGTTCATTAAGACTCAATTTAAGTCCTCTTGAAAAATACTTTATTTAGATAATGGTGGAGAATACATGTCAACTAGATTAAGAGACTACCTTCAAAAACATAACATTATGCACCAAACATGTTTTGATACCCCGCAACAAAATGGTGTGGTTGAACGAAAGAATAGACACATCCTTGAAGTTATCAGAAACCTTTATTATTGATTGTAATGCTCCTAAATCTTATTGGGGTGCATCAATCTATCTTATCAATCGAATGCCAAGTTATGTTTTAAATAGTGAGTCTTTCTACAAGGTTATTGATCCCAAGAACAAGTTATGCCATGTGCCACCTCGTATCTTTGGTTATACTTGTTATGTTCATGTTATGTTTATTCATGTTCCAAGGATAAACTAGATCCCAGAGCTATTAAGTCTATATTCATTGAGTATTCTATATCCTAAGAAGGATATAAGTGTTATGATTAAGTGAGTAAAATACCTATATCTCTAGATATTACATTCTTTGAATCAACTCTCTATTTTTCTTCCAAGGGGGAGTTGATTGATCCAATTATCCACCATACTCATGTATGGCCAATCAGTCCAACCGATATTGAGTATATGTCCATTGAGGATAGAGGAATTGGATCATTGGAGCATGTACAAAGGAGACAAAAGTGTACATTCGTGGTGAGGGAAATGGTGTGATGCCTAATTCTCAAGTTCACATAAACATCGACCCTTCCTACAACTCAGATCAAGCTACTTCAAAGGGGCTGCAGCAAAATTAGTCAATAGAATCTTAACTTGATCTTCCTATTGCCATTAGGAAAGGTAAAAGAACATGCTATGTTATGAATAGCAATTAGCGGTTGACCTAATATGGGATATGATGAAACAAATACACTCCTAACAGATCAATTTGGAAGGAGCGAAACAATATCAATAGGGAATGATGACATTTATTTTAGTGTTGGGGGATGATGACATTGATTTTAGTGTTGAATGTGGTGATCTTGATGAAAGAGGAAGAGGAGAAGAAGATGAAGATTATTTAGTTGATCATCCCGATTACAATATGTGATTCTTCTTTTTTAATTAGGAAAGTTGTAATTTTAAAGAATATTTGTTTCTTGTTCAATGATGAAAGTTGTGCTTATAATTTGAATTCTCAAATTTTGACGAATAAGAATTGTTTAGAATTTGTCTTAATTTTTTTTATTTACTCTCTATTTTTTTTTAAAAAAAAATACGATACGATACAAGTGTTTCATGGAGAAAAATGAAATACAACACTGGTTACATGTACTTACTTAAGATGAAAGTAGCACATAGAAAACCAAAAAAGAAGTTAATAACACAAGGACTACTGAGTTGTTCCCATTTTCCGAATGTATTTCCTTGAGAGCCCAACCTAGATGTATTTCCACAAACACAGACATTAGGCCTCACACTTCCCATACAAAGGTGAATAGTACATGCTAAGGAACTGACAATCAATAAGTAGAAACAGCTCGTATCATCAAACATGTCAGAAGCCACAACACACAGATGTCCAAAGGCAAAAAAATGGAAAAGTTGCATCAACACGAAACGAAGAGAAATTTAGATAAAGAAACCTGCAAATGATGCACTCAGAATCTGCACATAACCACGAATATTAGCAAACCTAAAACCATGCCTCACACTCTACACCAACTTGTGCAATGTGGCACAGCACATAAATCAACGATTCAGTATGAAACACGAAATTAACCATGCAACATTTCAATGAGCAGCTAAAAGAAATACGAGTTTGTATTTCAGTAAACTGGCACAAAATACATCATGGTAGATACTTCAAAGCATATAAAAACAAAATAAATCAGAGAAACAAATCTTCAAATGCAATCATTCACAAAAGCAGAGATGCTGGCATGCAGCATGGCAATCTGCAAAATTATCCAACAAAACAACAATTTCAATATCAAAGCCACATGCATGTCAAGAAATAGTCAACGATAAGAACATACAACAATTCTTATATAAATAATAGAAAACGAAAAAGGGATACAGGAAAAGCACAAGAAGCAACAGTTACCTAAAACAAATTACCTCAGTCTCTAGGCAACTACAAGCTGCCTCAAGGCATGCCTCCAGTGCAATAAACTCAAAAGGAAGGAACTTCGATCCCACAGAATTTTCAAACACTGTTAGCCTCCCCTCGCCCTTGCCAAATTCCCCTCCATCCCCTGCATTTGTATTGTCGCACCCATTTCTGGGGCTCGCAGTTGAATCATACCCATTCTGCCACTCTGTGGCATCACCCGTTCCATTTTCACCTACCTTTTGCACCACAAATAAAAAAAAAAAAAAGAAACAAGAAGGTAAACACCAATCAGTCTGTTCATCACTGAAAGGTGAAAAGCGAAATTGATAATAAAAATTCAAACAGGGAGAGTATAATAAAATATAAATGAATGACAGAGCAGCAACTGCAGCAGCAGGAAAACACCATTCAGCACTCAATCATGATTCATCAAGTTCAAAGCATAGATTACTGTCTTCTTGGCAAAGCAGTCTGTTCATCACTGAAAGGTGCAAAGCTTAATTCATAATAAAAATTCAAATAGGGAGACTATAAATATAATAAAATATAAATGAATGACAGAGCAGCAACTGCAGCAGCAGGAAAACACCATTCAGCACTCAATCATGATTCGTCAAGTTCAATGCATAGATTAATGTCTTCTTGGCAAAGAAGATTCAACCAAATGCCAAATGATAGAAACCATATATGAGGAACTTGATTTTTGTTACTGTGATCATTGGTATGGTTCAGCCGCATGAGAGAGAGAATACCGATCATGATCATCAAGGCCAAAGCATGGGTTTCTGACCTCTTGGCAGCAAAAATTCAACCAATTGCCAAATGGTAGAAACCATGAAACATAAACTTTGTTTGTGTTATAGTAATCATCAACATGGTTTGCGAATGCACATCTAATAAAAATTATAATGGAAAGACATCTCAAACCCTTGAACTAAATTGCATTGAAAATGCCTTTTAACCAATATTTCTATTTATTCATCAATTCCACATTTTTTATTATTTGATTCTCAACCAAATATTCCTCGTAAAGAAAGGAACTTCATCTATTTATCCATATCAGAAACACAAATCCGAACCAACCAGACTTGAACTAAATTGAACTGGTAATGATAATGGTAATTAAACCAGTTTTGCATCCATTAATTCTCCCATAAAATTCGCCAGTTTCTCGCGCCTTTCTGAATGAAAACTTCGTTGTCTACGAAAATAATCACCAAAGCATTCCTTAATTAGCAGAATACTGTAACAACCAATCATAAAGAACAGTTACCTACCAACAAACATACGCGGGTGACAAAGAAAGATCGATTCTGAGTGATAATTGTTACAATAACTAACCTGTCGCTGCATCTGCGATTGCTGCTGCTTGAGGGCGTGATGCGACCGGAGGATCCGCTGGCGAAGCTCCTCGACAAAAGGGGCGACGGACGGATCCCGGGAATTCAGCAACAGCACCTCCTGCGCTGTGATGATGGCTTTGATGTAATCCAGATTAATCACGATGGCTCGTTCTCGGCCGAGCACCGTCGACGGGTACGACAGAAGGGGGTCGAGGATGCGAAGATCTCGAGCCGGCAACCCCGTCTTGCGCATGATGGTATGTTTTCCGGCTTCGACCACCTGAGCCTGGCCGGACGAGTCAACCAGCATCCACGTCCTCACCGCTCCTGCGCCCTTCTTCCTCGGCCGAGCCCATGCCTCCATCGTTGCAGCCGCGCCCGCGCCCACCGCCGCTTCGCCACCGAAGTCGTCCTCCCCAACCAGAGAGACAACGGATTTCGCCGCCGCCGAGCGCGCCCTCATCGCCTCCGAGCTCCCTCCTCAGCGACCGTGCTAGCTCCTACGTTAGTTAGAGGTGGGGCATCAAACGGATCGAAGTATTCGGTTCTCTGCGTAATTTTGATGAGTGTGTCGGACTTGGTAAAGCCTTAAATAGGGATGACAATATTTCCCGACCCGTGATGCCCCGACCCAACACGATCCGAATGGGGCGGCAATACCCGATTTGACTAGGTCTGAGTCCGGGTACGGGGAATACCCAAAATGCTCATGTTTCTATGGCCCGATCTGAATTACATGCTTATTTAGATCTTTGAATGACGTCTCGTCCATCAATAATTCGTTGTGCATATGATGCAGGTCTAGATCCAAATCATAATCTATATACGGTGGTGGCATCCCATACATGCTTTTATTGGAAACTTCAATAGGAATTAGGTTAGTACCGATATGTATGTCCCAATGATGTCCTATACCAATATTTGGATCTTACATTGGCATTAATGGATATGAATCTAAGCGATCGGATCTTGTTAGCAGTGAATACTGATGCAGGTGTAGATCGAGACATGACATTATTATATCACATCCGGCTGCCATTAATTATCGAATCAAACATATTTTATAAGACATTTTATGTGCAAACCCCTTCTGTGCCTACAAGTTGACGCATTTATGTGGGTGCAAACTCAAAATTAGTCACACTCGATATATGACCAATATGAAGTAGCAACTGGACACGGCTGGTTTTCAAACCGGCCGGCGGTTTTAACTGGAACTGAATCGGGTCAAGAATCAGAACCGTCGGAGTCAGATTTGAAACCAGATCTAAAAATGGGGAGAACCCAGTTCGGTTTTGGTTCCAGCTTTTGTGGAACTGGAACATAATTTTTATATTTTTTTGTTCAAAATTCAAATTTTTTAATAGCTTTCTGATTCCATGCTGTTTAGGACCTCAACCGGAACAGGCGATTCTAGACCGATATTGAAACTGATCCAATCCTCATTCTTAGTTCCAAGCAAACCAGTAGTACCAACTACATAAGAGTTGACCTAATTAAATATTGAAAAACCATGAAAAAATATCAAATTTTCTAGAGACAAGCTGGGTTAGGTCGGGCCTTGCTATATGCACTCCATGAGTATAGAACTCATGACCTTCAACTTGAAGCTTCTTTTAATCGATCCGCTAACCAGGACAGCCCTATCTCATTGTGCTAGAAAATTTGTCATCTTGTCAAACAAGCTTGAAGTAAGGAAACCACCTTTCAATTGGGCACGATGGGAGGCCTATACCAGATTCATGAATATGGTATCGAACTCATGACTTTCGAGTTGTGAGCCCAACACCCTAGCCAAGTGAGGCATTGCTTGTTGTGCTTCTCGCAAGGTTTTTGGTAGACTTGGGCTCGGGAGAGTTAGTGCAGATTAGAGTCGAACTCCGTTTTAAGTGACAGATGGTACTTGAGGAGGTCAAGAAGCCTGCAAGTTAAGGTGTCGGGTTGGAGATAATGACAAACAGGTGGTTCTATCCGCAGTGGGTCTTGTCATGTTGGCGGACCCGCATCACGATCCAGATTTGACCTGAAACCTCACAAGTTATATATATATATATATATATATATAACTCTCATTCAATCAATTCTTATTAATCTAAATCAATTGGTGAGATGACTGGTCATGAATGGCAGTCTAGCAATCCCTCCCTCTCTCTCTCTCTCTCTCTCTCTCTCTCTCTATATATATATATATATATATATATATATATATATAGAGAGAGAGAGAGAGAGAGTTGGTAGATTCTTATTTATGCTAGATTTTTCTTAACAATATATATAACTCTCATTCAATCATTCTTATTAACCTAAATCATCGGATTGGTGAGATGACTGGTCATGAATGGTAGTCTAGCAATCCCTCCCTCTCTCTCTCTATCTATCTATCTATATATATATATATATATATATATATATATATATATGGAGAGAGAAAGTTGGTAGATTCTTATTCATGCTAGATTTTTCTTAACAATTTGAATATTTCATCTATTTGATCGGATGATTCATATTAAAAAAGGATATAAAATACAAAATGTATTTTCAACTTTTCATTTTTGAAAAAACTACTTGTGTATTTTTCTTTTTGAATCTGAACCCAAATCAAAGAGCATAAGTGTCCAAATTATTAAGAAAAGTCTAGGATGAACAGGAGCAACTCTCATTCTCTCTCTAGGTCTTTTCAGTCTGAGAGAGAGAGATTATTAAGCAGAGCAATTATTTTATCAACACTCTGAGCTCGACTGACTTCTCATCCTTCACTAGGTGTTTTCAGTTTTTTCTTTTATGTATGATTTATTCTCTTAAGGAAAATGATTAAGAGATTGTCATCCTTTCATAATGCATAAAAGATGGAAAGTTCAACTTGAAGTAATAAGGGTTGTGACGCAGAGTGATAGTTCACCTGGCAAGAGAATTTTACAGGTCGTGAGTACAATACCCTGTAAATGAGTACCTGGTCTCAGCCTCCCCATTGTAACCAAAAAAAAAAAAAAATACACGATCAAGAATATCATGAAGAAACCTTAGCAATAATGTATAAATGGAAATCTCATGACATCAAAGAACCTTTAAAATAATTACTGAGTATTAATTCATAGAGGACAACTCACTAAGTAACTTCGCTCGTGTAAGAGATCAGCCTTGCATGTTCGGTCCCAAGTCCAGAGGGTTGTGATAGGCTTTCGACAGCCAGCGTAAAACTTTGTCGGACTTACCATGGATTCTAAAAAAAAAATTCATATAACCCACCCCATTTACTATGGGAAAAGGCTTAGTTGTTGTTGTAAGACCACTCACTAAGTGCACCTTTAAGATATCATAAAGTTCAAGGATAAACCGGATTTGGTGGGATATTCCCCATTCCCCGACCCATTCGTTAAAGGTCATGAGTTTGATACATAAGGTGTACATCTTGCTTTGGACTCTCCATTGTACCAAAAGAAAAAAGTTGCAGTGTGTCTGAACCGAGTCATTTCATGAGTTGTATAAACCATGGATAAATTCAGTAGTTTCCATGAGCAACAAAATAACAATTCTTAAATCTTTAATAAATAAAATTACGAAATACACACATCATATACCTTATTTTCTATAATACTCTGCTTATTCAATACAATCTTTTGTTTTGTTTTCTTCCTTCCTCTTCTATCTTTGATACAAGAGAGTACGGAAGTCTCTTCTTACTTTCTACTTACTCTCTCTGTCAACTGTAAATTATCGAGAGTTAGTGTAGAAATGAGTTGAATCTCATCTCTCCACCATTTCTCTTTTATATCTAATCAACCATCCAATTTGATTTTTTTCTTTTTCATTCGGTTAAGAAATGTTGTTGATTATTTTAAGATTCATTAGTTTGTCGGTTATTCGATTAAATTATTTTTCATATCGAATATAAAATCCACAATACCTAAAAGATATGAAATTGAAACTTCGAATGATTGTTGAAAGCTGTATAAAGTTGCCATAACATACGGAGTTCCATGAGAATAATACAGTAAGATCTATATTTGCGACAGAAAAAAAAGGAAAAGAATGGTGCTGGGGTATTTTATGTATTTTATAAAAAGTGTCTACGGTAAAAGGGATTTGGAAATAGTAATTATGAGAAAAAAAGGGAAAATTCACATCGATGCCCAATATTTTTGTTAATACCCAAAACGTCCGTTTCCTTGGGGAGGCTGCAAAATGTAGAACTTACGTAACCGACGCGATGGTGATGACATCAGCCTAACAAACATTCCCTGTATATCGGAGCACCTATAAAAGCCTTTGTGCTCCACGCCTGGCGTCATAGAATCCTTTCTGGTTAGATATCCTTCGGAACCGGCGATCAACGCGCTCCTTTAGTTTCTTTGGATTCTCGTCGACCCTGGTTCCCCTCTCCTGTGGGCGTTTTGGTTAACCAGCGGATCGTTTTTACCCTTTGCAGGAGGAAAGAAGAGAAACTTGATTACTTTCCGTGAGTTTTCCTCCTGTTTTCTTTGCTCTTTCCGGTCTCTTTTCTTCTATATGCTGCAACTATAGCGTTGTTTTTTTTCTTTTTCTTTGGTTTTAGTTCGGATGGGTTCTCTTCGTTCGTGGAGGAAGTTTGCCTTGTCTCCCTTCTGTATGCTTGTTGGTATCGGATGAGATTGGGTATCGATTCTTTTCTTGTGCATTGTTTTCTTGTTGTTGTGAAAGGGAACAAGTGGGATTCCTTGTTGTTGTGAAAGGGAACAAGTGGGATTTCTTGTTGTTGTGAAGGGGAACAAGTGGGATTTCTTGTCGTGTTCCGTTTACTTATATCTTTGATTAGTCATTTGGTCGCTGGGTGTCAGTTTTAGGGTTCGTGTTTTGTTTCGTTATTGTGGTTTAGGGTTATTGCGAATTTTACGGTATGCTTCCTTTTTCTATTGTTTGACAGGTGATATATTTGATTATTTTGGTTTTTGTTTTCCTTGTGAATTAGGGTTGCGATTTTTGTTCTGCTTCGTTTTTTACTTTCTTTTGATTTTCTTTCATTGTCAATGTAATTGATAAGTTTGCTTGTGCTTTTCTCTCCCTTGTCTCACAGTCTCCTAGTTTTTATTTGCTTCGTTCTAGTTCAAAGTTCTTTTGGGAGGATCTGTTTCTTCGTCTGCTAGGTGATTTGAATCCTTGATTCGCTTTTCCGAGTTCTTTTTTCTTAACATGGATTTGTACGTGAATATGGTCGGTTTCGTTCCTTGGAATGGAAATGAGTGTCACGGTTCTTTCGCGTCTTTGGAAGGTTTGGTGGTTGTTCCCTGTTACGTTAGCCTCTTGCAGTTACACGTGGACGAGGATGCCTTTGCAGAGTGCCTCTTTTGCTTTAGCATCATCCTTCTGGTTATTTGAGTCAATTGATGCAATGATCTGTTTTTTTTTTGGTCATCCAAGGCTATCTTCTTTGCTGATTGTTTTGTGGTTTTGTTACGGAAATATGTTCACGTCCTTAGAGTTATTGGACCGATTGCTGGAGTGATCTGCTATGCTTTTTCTTTCAGCCAAAGCATTATACTCTTCCACAATTGTTTCATGGTTCTGTTACAGAATTCTGTTCGATCATTCGAGGTTTGCCTAGCCCGGGTCCCCCTTGCTCTTGAACCTTACACGATTGCAAGTTAATTTGCCGTGATGAATAGATAAAGGCATGCTTAACTTCGTACTGAAATTTGATCTTTGGTCAACATTGGTTTCATAATGATGAGTGCTTGTATTGAAATTACTGCCTGCACTAATCTAATGTTGCTCGTCACACAGCAGGAAGCGTGGATGTTGTAATGGAATTCAAGAAGAAGAAGTCCAGCAGTAGTCCTTCTATGTGTGGAGTTCCCCTAGGCTACACAATTGAAGACGTTCGGCCAAACGGTGAAATCAAGAAGTTCAAATCTGCTGCATACTCCAACGTATGTGCCTTTGTTCTTTAGGAATTTGTATTCGATTACTCCTACATGGCAAATCCGGCCTTTACTTCTGTCCATTTCTTATTTCTGTTTTTCCTCTCTTTGCAGTGTGTGAAGCAGCCATCCTGACATCCCCAACATCAGCTGCTGTTGAGTAGAGTAGCAGCAGTTTTTCTTCCTTCCCGTTCCATACGGATAAGACTGTTCGTCTCCTTGTCCGGAAAGAAACCATTTTGTTATATCGTCTTCCCCATATCACTGGGTCTTTTGGACAGTCTGCCGGGTGAAGTCGTGAAGATCTGACAATCGTGATCTACCTCCGCTAATGGCTACTATGGGCTTTGAAGGCTTCGAAAAGAGGCTGGAAATAACTTTCTCTACGCCACCTCTCTTTGCTCAAGCCGAAGGGAAGGGTCTCAGGGCTCTTTCACGTGCACAGATCAATGAGTTCCTCTCTGCAGCCGAATGCACCATCGTGGACAATCTGTGCAACGATTTCCTAGATTCCTATGTCCTGTCAGAATCCAGTCTCTTCGTTTATCCTTGTAGGATCATTATCAAAACCTGTGGGGCTACTAAGCTCTTGCGCTCGATTCCTATCATATTGAAGCATGCTGATGCCGTGTCCCTGTCACCCATCTCTGTTAAATATTCACGAGGGTCTTTCAATTTTCCAACGAATCAGCCTTATCCACACACCAGTTTCGATGAAGAAGTCGCTGTGCTTGAGAGCCATTTCGCCAAATTGTTTGCCAAGCCCGGGGATACCATTATTATCAAAGGTGGCAAGCTTTCTCGGGACTGGCATGTTTATTGGTCCTCCTTAGGGAACGCAACTTTACTGCCCATTACGGTGGAAATGTGCATGACCAATCTTGATATAGATCGTGCGTCTTTGTTCTATAAGAAACCAGCCAAGTCGATGACTGATTCTTCTGGGATTGCCAGCATCCTCCCTGGGTTTGATATCAACGACTTTGAGTTCGAGCCATGTGGATATTCTATGAATTCGATTCATGAGAAGGCTCTGTCAACTATTCATGTTACTCCGGAGGAGGGTTTCAGTTATGCCAGCTTCGAATTTGTGGACAGCGAAGGCCTTAAGATGGTAAATAGTGCAGCAGGATTGGAGGTGTTGATCGGCCGTGTGCTCAACTGTTTTGTGCCTGGAGAATTCTCGGTAGCCATTCATTGCGACTATGGCAGCTTGATGGCGATGTTGCCGATGACTATCTGGTTGTTCGGTTATGCATGCGAGAAGTTTGTCGTACAAGAACTCACCGGTGGTGGGTGCCTGATATACCTGTGTTACTCTGCAAGTGGAAAGAGTGGACGTGGGAGTCCTACATCGATTCTTAATCAGTGGATTGATGTCACTGGAGGAGGAGAGTTGCAGTGATACTGAAGCACCCTTTCTGCTCCAGCAAGATGCAGGTGGGTGAATGGAACATGAATAGTGCCGCGTGATGCTCCGGACTAGGATGACAAGCAGTATATAGCGTTGCTGTAGTCTGCCATTATTGAGTCTTTGGTTTGCAGTTATCTGGTCTTTTTTTGGTAACAAAGAATGAATAAGCTGAGCTTCCTTTTTATTCACAGAAGGTGTTTCCTTGTCATCACTAGATGATGATTAAGACGGAGGAAGTTCTGGTTGAGTGTCTAGTGGTGTTCTCTTACTGCTGCGTTATATATTTTTGGTTTGCGTCGATATTTATGGTTTTGATGATATTTGAAAACTGGTTTGCATCCTTGTTGTTGGGACACCCTCTCTCTCTCTCTCTCTCTCTCTCTCTCTCCTAAACAGTTGCCTGAAATAAAAGTTCTTATTCATGCCCAGGTCATATTCGAGTTGACCTGCTTTTATGACACCACAATCTAAGGGGAGAGTTGGCGTCGTACCTAGGTCATGAACATGAGCTGCAAAACCTATTCTCTGGTACTATAATACTTAGGTGACGAACACGATCATAAGAGTCTACTCATATCACCAAACTACATGAAAAGAAAAGGGTTTTCGGGTTAATCTGTTTCTTACCTAACATGACAAACCCATCCTTTTGGGCACAAGGTGACGTTATACGGCCTCCAGGATTGGAACCCCAGGTTCTATCATGCTCCCTTGAATTTGCTTACCTTGATATGACTCAAACGAAAGATTCATGGGTTGGATTCGTGTCCTAGCAGCATCTTAATCTGATTCGAGTGGATGAAGGGTTCAAGCGTGTTGGTTCAGGTTGGGTTTGTTCGGACCCGCCTGTCTTTCAATCAGGTCTAATATGCAGCACCCCAAACCCACTTTAGTTCCGGTTTAATACTGCAAACTCGATTCCAGCAGCTTACCCTTAGGGGTAGGCTACCTGGTGACCTCATAAACAATGTAAAAGTTGCATGTCTATTTTTCTACTGTATGCCAACACCCTATTTGGTTACATGTTGCGAATCGGCCTAAGTTCTAAGTTCCAGTTCCGTAGACCCAGGCCGAATCATTCAAAATGAGCAAACATCAACCCGTGGAACGAAATGCAGCTCAGGTGACAAAGAACAGACATCCAGGTGTCATACCTTCCCCCTTAATATGATCTCTTGGGGGAAGATCAGCAGCAACTTCTTTCAATATGATCACAACCCGAAAGTTCATGTTTGTGTATGTCCAAAATAACAAGGAAAAACTATGTTAGAGCTAACCTGTTCTCACACAAACCCAATAACATAAATGTTACTCGAAACATAAATTGCTGACGGTAAAATATCCAACACAAACCCCAATAAAGTCCATCTTTGTGTGTCAATAAAATGACAGCTTCAAGTCATGTCGTCCCTAGTGCATGCATCAAGTATTCATCAACGAAGTTTGTGAGATTTTGAAGGCTCTGTCAAGAAGACACAGGTTCAATATTCCTTCCTTTTATTTTGTTTTGAGACTAGCCACAGCTTCATCGTTTGACATAGCTGCCATTCTACAATGTACAGTTTTACCATTATTGAGAACAAAGGTCTCGACATACACCATGCTGATGATATGCAGGTAGCCTGACTGCACAAATACAAAGTACCTTGACAATAAATCCACAGAGAAATAAGCCCCTACTGGGACAGTTAGATCTCTATTTATTACTAGCACCCATGGGTGTCTCGCCATCTGAGATAAATCAGTCCGGCGCGATAATGTGTATATGCGCCTGCCACGACCAGCAAGTGAAACAATTGATGGCTATGTCCAGCAATGTCGAACTTACCAGGCATCCATCTTTCTGGAATTCTAGTGGCATAAACCAGAGCTCCGACACCATAGAGGACACCCATTAGAATCTCATATCCTGTTGTGTGGATCGCTTCAGGCTGGTTCCAATGAATTACCAACTTGTGCAAGATGGGAGCGACACCGGACATGCCCATGCCAAAGAAGAGCCGTGCCCTGATGCTTCGGTATTCTGGCTTCTGAAAAACTGGCATCAACGATACTATCACAGTTGCGATACCAAGAATGGTAATGAAGCCCAAGTATAAATTACAGAAGAAGGGATTGCACATGAAGGAATAGTATACTGGAGGATAGAATGATGTGGAGATGAGGGCAGCAATGCCAGCATAGTCGAGTCTCAGCATGATATATGAAAGGCGCTCTGAGTGGCACGAAAGGAGGTGGCATGTGCTGCTCGCAAGAAGGCAGAACATGGCTCCTCCAAGGAACGCGAAGAATGGCCATCGTGTTATAGGCCTCACCAGCAACGGAGCAATTATGTTTGCGAGCTCTTCTTTTACACTATTCTGCACAAGCCATGCATGAAAGACAGACCATCAAGCAGAACTGAATTCATTATGTTTCTTCCAAGATGAGACCATATATATATATATATATATATATATATATATATATATATAGAGAGAGAGAGAGAGAGAGAATAATCAGATCTAACCATGGACTTTCAAGGGAAAAAACAAAATTATCAGTTACAGAAATACTAATTAACATGTCTTTTTGTTAAATGCAAAAGATAAGATTATCAAGAGTCGAATCTCACAGATGAGCATTGACTAGATAGCTACAGATACAAGCAATACGAATACTGCAGGTGATTTTAGATGGGTTATTTAAGATTTATAGTTTGATAGACAGTAAAAAAAGCTCCACACTCCACAGAAGGTGAACAGAGGAATTTCTTCAGAAAGTATTAGCTCTATGGTGCCCACACAAAGGAAGAAAAGATAGCAGCAAAGTAGAACAGAACTCTCAAATAAATGTTTATCATTCATGATGCTAGCATTTTATGAAAAAGAGGATTGTTGGAGTTAACAAGCTCGTAGTTGCATTATCCATGGACGGCACTGTGGCATGCACTTATTTGGGAATTTTATCCATTATGCTGGTTGTTGCATTCTTCAAATCCTTATTTATATGTTAACTCTTTCAGCAGTTGGATCGGTTTATACCCAGATGTTTCTAGACACTGATCTCACGATGTCCAAAAGTATGTACTTCGGGGAACAAACTAAGAAGGAAGAAAAAGAATGGCAACATTCTGCCTTTAGTCTCGGCGTCTTGGCTTAGGGGTATTTTGCAATCTCTCTCCTTCAAATTGAAGTTAGAATTTCTAAAGGGACTATGATAATTCAATTCCTTAGTATCATTTCTTAACTAGTTTTTTGCAGCAATCACATCTTTTTCATTTTTGGGTTTACTATAGATTACTAGGGCCAGCATGCCAAACAAGTTTAGATTGGGTTAGTTTGTGGAACATTTACGTGCAGTTCCAATTTAGGATCATCATGACCTCTAGATCTACTAAACATAAGTTGAAGTTAAGCTTGAGACCGCACATTTCATGCACTTCTCAGATGCACATTTGCAGGAGTCTGGGGGATGTCTGAACCCAGAAGCTGTTAAAGGGGAAGATATCAACATGCACTTAAACTGATTACATTTCTCTAGTTCCTTAGTACCTTTCTTATCTGATGAGAAACTCTTCATATTGTGAAAGGTGACAAAACTTAAAGTGATATCTTTGGAACTACTAGCAATTGCACCTACTCCTTATCAAGATTGATCACCAAAAGATACTTCAACTCTTCAAAGTCCATGTCATCATATGAAAGCCTCAGGCAAGTGCATTAATTTTCCTGTAATGACAATATCATCTGTTGCGCGTTTGTTGTTCCGATAAACACTCAACAGTTGATTGCTAATGTAGGACATTTTTTCTCCTTCTATTTGTCATAAGAACTTCAAAACTAGATTTGCTGCACTTTAAGGCATAAATGACAAGAATGTGACTGGAGTAAATATTTAGGTGACCACAGTACAAAGTTTCACGATTATTGAGGTTAGACACTAATGAAAGCTCAGAGTGAACTATATGTTTCTAGGGGTTGGACACTAGTAAGGCTCACAGTGGGTTCTATATTTGTTAACAACCAATCCAGTGAAAAACAGAATTGTTTCTTGTGGGAGATTGACGATCCATTCATTCTCAAGTGCAAGATTGGACTAAGAAAGAAGTTTATAAGGAAAGAAAATGGAGAATGAAAGATCTTACACAAGTAAAATGGATAAAAGATGAGGAACAAATACCTGTTATAAGTGACAAGATCACGTAGAGATAGAATTTATTTTCATGATCCTTTTAGTGAGTGTAAATACTCAAATCAGCTTGGGGCCAGCTTATAAGATGCTCAAATCATATTATCTATCAGCCCATTCAATAGAAAGAAGTGAAGAGACTCTTAAATTTATCCAATCTATTAAATTCTTGGTGCCAAAGAATATTCTCATAGAAATCTAGAAAGTGTTGACAGGGGCAGACATCACTTTTTTTACAAAATAACTTAATCTTATATGGAAGAAAAAAAGGATGCCGAGGAAATGAAGAGCATAGCAACCCATATACAAGAAATAAAGGAGATCTTCAATCGTTTGTCAACTCAAAGTCTCAAATCATGATATATACCATGCAACAACACAAAAGGGTAGAGAAGATTGAATATCTAGTGTAAGGGAGAACCAGTTTGACTTTATGCTAAGAATATCTATTATATTCATTTATTAAAATGTTAAATGGAACACTTTAAGGATAAGAAGAAAAATTGCATACATGGTATTCATTAATTTAGAGAAGATTATGACTCTGTAATTAAAAGATATTCTTTTGATAACCTTTGGGAAGAAACGAGTAGCTCTTTTGTCACTAATCTTGTAAAAGAATGCATAATGGAGCAAAGCCTACATTATGATTCATTAGAGGATAACTAATATCTTTGGTGTTAATATTGAATTGCACAAAGGGCCACTACCAAGTCCATATCTCTTCACTATGAATATGGAAGAACTAAACAAGTACATTGAATATGAAGCACCTTGATGCATTTTTTCAGATAGCATTGTATTGGTGGGTAAGATGAAGGTGTTGACAAAAAGCTCACACTATGGAGAAACCTCGGAGTTGCCACAGAAAGGCCTAATGTATGTTGACTAAAATGGAGAAGTATATGCGATGTTCTTTGTGCAAAAAGATATCACTCATATGAAAAGGTACATATTATAAAAACCAGTAATGCTTATGGTGCAAAGTCTTGGGCATTTGGAAATAAGGATGTTGAGATAGTGAAAGAAAGTTGTTAAGTGAATCTATGACCACAAAATGGAAAACAAGATCCGTAATGAACCTATTTAGAAAAGTTGGTGTTCCGCAGCTGGAAGATAGAAAAGAAAGGCACGCATAGTTTGGTTTGAACATTTTGAGAAGAAGCCAAGCAGAGCTCCAGTGAGAAGGTGTGAGAAAGTAGAGTCAAAGACATCAAAAAGGCAAAGAAAGCCCTCGGAAGTGTTGGAAGAAAAAACAGAGCATGAACAACCCATGTTTGCACAAGATTGAACACAATAGCAACTATTTGTTAGTCGAATAGAGTTACATAAAAATTGCAAACCTGCTTCGGCTTTATACAGAGATATAGAGTATATATCAGTGATGTTAATGTGAAATTACAAATAAGAATCAAAAGCTAGGATAGACAAGGTACGGTTAATTCGCTATAAGAAATAGAACCCGAATTCTGTCATAATCCAAACTATTATGTACAACATGAGAAACAGCACTCCCTCGGCAACAAGAAATAAAAAAACAAAACCTTTTTAAACACAAATCATGAAGGTCCTAAATTACACCAGCTGGTTGTATACAACAAAAATGAACCGCAAATATAGTACCCATAACCAAAGAACTGAAGAAAAACACACAAGGACACTAAGGCACAAGAATCATTCTTTCACCGACACAAAGCAAGTATGAATAAATGGTTTTACCAAGGAAAAAAATTATAATCGAACCCAGAAATCAAAACCATCAAACTGGAAATGCAATTACCAGAACGCAAACGTCCGTGTGATTGGAGCTGGACAAGCTATGAGGCAAGCAATTCGTGAGAAGCTCAATAACGTGCCAACCAGGCAAGGCATAGAGGATGTCCATCGACGGCAAAGCCGTCTTTACCTCATCCCGCACCCTCTGCAGGTCGGACATGTGCGGCATCGAAGGCAAAGAAGTCATCAACTCCGAGTGCACTCTGTGAAGTCTAGCCCTTGTCAAAACTTCCTGCAAATGACGAAGATCAACCACCTTGGGCACCTTCATTGCAGTGTAAACCGTCAAGCAAAGGAATAACAAAAACCCCACCAAATGCCTACAAAACAAAGCAAAGCAATCACCGTCAGAACAAGACTGAAGCTCCCCAAAATCAATTTGGAAACATCATTTTTCCTCGTCTTTTCCAAGTTGGTGTTCGTTTTCTTACGTCCAGACGTTGAGGGTCTCGTTGTGAATGGTGAAGATGCTAAGCAAAATCTGTTTGAGTGGCCATTCTGAACGGTAATAACCAAGAATGAATTCATTGTCTTTGAGATAAGCGGGCAACGAATGGTACTCCACCAATTGATATTTCACCTTCTTCCACAGCTTCTTTCCCTTCGAATCACTCTTTCCCTTCGAGCAATTCTTGCATTCTTCCATCAAAGAATGGTTCTTCTCGGTGATGATACCACGGGAGTCGCAACCTCCGCTCATTGTTTCGTCTTGGGGGCACCAAAATCCCCAAAAAACAATCGAACGATGAGAGGGAAAGATGAAATGAACACCGGGACTCTATTCAAAAAGAAGATAGACGGCTAATGCGTCCAAAGAAAGTGAGAAAACAACGCAAGGAATCGATGAACACGAGGCGAACGCGAAATAATGTTTTCTTCTACGTTTTAGCTTTCCGGTGTTCTAATTAAATGGTGACAATTCAGGGAAGGAGCCAAATTTGGGGGTGGGTGGGGGGGGTGGAGAGAGAGTTTGTCGGGTACGGGACTCGGAGGAGGAGAAAAAGAAGCACGCAAGAATCGGACGCAACGAACGGCCACGCCTCCAGTTTCAGAATTCAATCTCTCAAAATTCCTGATTCGAACTTCACTCTTCGTCTGATTCTTTTCTACTTCAAAACGAAGAAAGAACTGCCTCATATTAAACCGCAGCTGCTGTTTTCCAACGACAAATGTCTCCGTAATTTTATGTCATTTGATCAACTCGAATATCATTGTATTAAAGTCTTCTCTAAAGCAATTATTATTCGAAGGTCAGGCGCCGTATCCATTAATGTCTTTGATTCACACTTTATGTAAACCATTTTGTTCGAATTTAGAACAATAACTAACCTTTTTCTATACTAGATGGGTAGATTTATGTAAGCCATTTTGTTTAATTTAAAACAATAACTAACCTTTTCCATACCAGGAGGATAGATTAGATGAATGAATGAATTCTTTGTTAACTCATATAAAACAGATCATTTCTTTACCATATTTTTATTATTTTTTAAATATTTTTACAATCTAGTTTCTCATTCATATCTTCTTATCAAAACCTTTTAATCATTTTTTTACTTGTTTAAATCATCCTAAACAATTTCTCTCATTTTATCATTTATTGGTGTCATTCAAACTAATAACCTTATTATACTTGATCTTAATAACTTTAATATATACTACCTTGTCTGAATTTAAAAATTTAAAGGCTCAAAACGACAGTCTTTTCTCCTTTTCTAGAAGAAACCCCACTTGGGTCATGCCCTTGTTTCTCATCAAATTAGTGAAATATTAAAATGAGTGATTAGAATATGTGGATCTCTTGAAGGCATATACCGATATGTCTACATCTTCATTCAAAGCAATCAGTACTATTCGTTAACATTCTCTTTCGTTGTTATTACATCATCAACGAAAAGAGAGACTCGATACATCTACAATTTATGTTGAAATTAGGTGCTTTCAGTTCAACCTGTTTTTTTTCTTTTTACCAACGCTTCGTTGGTTCAAAGCAGTTCCGCAGTTCTTATGCAAGGTCTCAAGTTCAAATCTTGTGAATAAAGAAAACCAAGCATTGAAAGAGCTTTTACTCCCTTAGTTGGCCGACGTGTTCGAACTGGTTTTATTGGTCTCCTTGTGGGCTTCTAGATACCAGTGGTTTAAACCGCAAGAAAAACTCAAGCCTTCGTCCTCTCTGTCTCTCTCATTGTAATTTGATAGAAAGAGCACAGAGATACGAAGAGGAGTAAATTGTACTTGATGATCATTTACCTTCACCCAATTGGGTCCTTCCTCTTTCTATGCATTCTTTCCTTCCTCTCTCTCCCTGTAAGGTGAAAGAGAGAGGGTAAGAAGCCATGGAGCGATGAGCAATGGAGCAATTTTGGGTCGTGAAAAGAGTATACTGGAGGTATTCTATTATGTTTGTCAAGGTTTTTGGATGTTGCTTTCATGAAACAATGTCACTGCGGGTTATACACGATTGGCATTGATGAGATGGCTGACAGTTTCATGTTCTATTTCACTCTCATATGGGTCATTTTCACCTTTCCCTGGAAGGTACTACTTTCCTATCTGTCACTCCAGAATATTTAGGGGTGTTCATGGTTGGGTTCTAGTCTCAACCTCGAACCAAATCGCTAGTCTCGGTTCTTAACTTTTTAGAGAACCGAACCAACCTGTGCTATGGCGAACCAAACCTAATGGTCAATCCCAGTTTGGTTTTGATTCTAAATCATCGTTCTACTTATTTAATGATTTTACTAAATACAATGTATCATGCCATTAGATTATTTGGATCTACAGTCCACATTTTATATCTATATGAGGTTATATATATATATATATATACATAAACTTATAAGCTTGTCAAGATTTATATTCATATCTATAAGTATATAAACTTTATATATTCATATTTTGTATGTATATAAGGTTATAGAACTCATATATATGAACTTATAAAGATTTATTTCTACATCTATGTAAACTTCACATACATATATATATATAATGATTTGGTTCTTAACTTTTTAGAGAACCGAACGAACTGTTCTATGGCGAACCAAACCTAATGGCCAATTCCAGTTTGGTTTTGGTTCTAAATCATGGTTCTACTTATTTAATGATTTTACTAAATACAATGTATTATGCCATTAGATTATTTGGATATAGGGTTCACATTTTATATGTATATGTGGTTATAAAACTCATATATATAAAACTTATAAACTTGTCAAGATTTATATTCATATCTATAAGTATATAAACTTTATATATTCATATTTTGTATGTATATAAGGTTATAAAACTCATATATATGAACTTATAAAGATTTATTTCTACATGTATATAAACTTCACATAGATATATAATGGTTTGGTTCTAAACTTTTTAGAGAACCAAACCAAACTGTGCTATGGCGAACCAAACCTAATGGTCAATTCCAGTTTGGTTTTGGTTCTACTTATTTAATGATTTTACTAAATACAATGTATCATGCCATTAGATTATTTGGATCTACGGTCCACATTTTATATGCATATGAAGTTATAAAACTGGTATATGTATATATAAACTTCTAAAGATTTATATCCATATCAAAGTATATAAACTTTATATATTCACATTTTGTATGTATACAAGGTTATAGAACTCATATATATGAACTTATAAAGATTTATTTCTACATGTATATAAACTTCACATATATATATATATATATATATATATATATATATATATATATATATATATATATATATATATATATATATATATATATATATATATATATATATATATATATAATGGTTTGGTTCCGACACTGGAACCGTGAACACAACCACCAGATATTTTTTCTTGCTAGAATTGAACTGAACCAAACCGTGAGATATCTAGAACCAATTCGGTTTTGTTCTGGCAGTTCCACGAACATCCCTAGTTTGATAGTTACAACTAGAGCTGACAATACAAGGAATTTGTATTTTTTTTTTCTTTTTTCTCCCGAAAGGCAAGCAGGGTTAGGCGGACCTGTTAACCAAAAGATCGTGCTGAACAAAAAATTAGGGCAACCCTTAAGAGGGATATGAAGGAAAAAACTATGGCAACTCAAAAACCTTATTTTTTGCTCTCAAAATGGAAAAAGTTTGTATTCTTGTCCATTTATGAAAAGAATTCAAGAAATGGAGATATATTTTGCTTGATCTAGCATGAAAATGATGCTTCATACGACCTGAAACACGAAATAGCTCAGAATATAACATTCAAATGGGCAAAATCCGAAAAGTCCGTGTTTGTGTCTATCAACATTATTAAACCAGGTCCAGCTTGAGGTTTAAAATACAAACTCTAAATAACATAAAACAACCGAGAACATGAAATCTATCTCTCTTGGGTTTCAGCATCACGAGGCCTTTAGGGTGTGTTTGATTCGTAGTGCTATGCTCCCGTACTAAAACTGTAGGCTTAGGCCTGCATGGCCTTGAAACCATGCTTCCATGTTTGTTTCACGAGTGATACTAACGATTGTATTTTCGTGTGATATGCTCGTAGCAATGTTGGAGAGGAGGTGTTTAGTTTTTTTTGTGAAGCCCCTATGTAGACACGTCAATAGGGGCTCCTGTGGTACGGCCCAGCCTGACCCATATATATATACATATATATATATATATACATATATATATATATATATATATATATATATATATATAGTTTATTATTATTATGAGTTAATATATAGTTTATTATTATTATTATTATGTTTATTATTATTATGTTTATTATTATTATTATTATTATGTTTGTGTGTAGTATGTTTATTATTATGTTTGTGTATTATTATGTTTATGTATTATTATTATTATGTTATTATTATTATTATTATTGTGTATTATTATTATTATTATTATTATAGTTTTTCCCATTACATGTATATATAGGTTTTTTAACATGTTTATGACTTGCTGAAGCTTCAAATGTGCCTTAAAATATCTTATATACAATAGATTTTGATTGGGTCTTACACACCCGATCTAATAACCAATAGGCTAGCATGCTCAGCCTCGTCGGTCCCCAGGGCCATATGAGCTGGGCCATTCAGCTCTACTTCAAATAAAGTTCAGAATTCTCTGGTCCGGTCTTCATTTTTTCAGGACAGACTCGGGATCCATTTTCTCTAGACCGCCTACTTTCTGCTACCAGAGTTTTTTACTTAAATTGGACGTATGAAGCCTCAATTATATGCCAACAATGAGCTTGCCATTTTGATACAAAACAAAACTTAGAACTTTGAGCACCAAAAATTAAGGTTTATTTCTCTTGGGACCTTGTATCAAACACACCCTTAGGGTTGTGTGATTAACAGCCTAACCTTGCAGTATTAGAACTACAGGCCCAATTACAATGGCTCACCATTACGGGTGGGCTGCTTTTTGCATGAAAAGGGAAGGCCATAGGTATCATTTATGAAGCAAAATGTGCAACCCATGTATGATGTGCACGTTGGCTGGGACTACAGTCCCTAGGTCTGAGCCACTGAATCAAACAGTCCCTCAATGATGGTGGGACATGCAGACCCAGCGGTAAAGGCACAAGGCAAATACTGGCACTGTCTGTGGTCCAACAAAAGAGACAACACAGAAACATTATACAAGCCCCACCCAAGAACCCGTGTCGTCCTCCCCACAAAATGACACGAAACTGAGGCATATGCAGGTTGAATTCGTTTGACACAAACATGACACAACCTGAAACATGTAATTGGTGGCAATGAAAGACATGCACTAAACTGATATGAACCTGCCCTGAAAGATTTAATGTCCACACGGTGACGTGATAAAGTTTGGGTGCTGTTCAGGTGACTTCTCCCGCAGCTGCTCGAACTTATATCGAAGCGACACGGTCCTGACATGATCCAAAACACAAAACCGTAGCCGCTACTGACACAATTCGATTCAAACACGAACCCGCAGATCCACAAAATCCTGGATCACTTATCACCATAAACTTACGCAGCTCCGGGAGCACGTCTGCTGTTGCCTAACATGGTTCATTTAGCCTGCAACGGCCGGACAGCCACCCCCGAAATTCCGACCGTTGGAGAGAGAAAATCAAAAGGGTAAGCAAGTAGACAAGCATTTATTTATTCTCTAAAAAAAACATTATTCTTCCCCCTCCAAAGAAAAGGAGACAGGCATTTGACACGGCAGGGTGAGCATCTGCGGTACAACCTAAATCACAGACCACGCGAGCTAAAAGGAAAACGATTAGAGAGAAAGAGAGAAGGACCAGCTGATTTCCTTGCTTTGACCAGTGAACACTACCCTGAAAAAGGAAAACTGCACCAAGATTCCTGTCAGACCACGCCCATCACGCCCCCCCCCCCCTTGCTCTGTGCTCTCTCTCAGCATTAGCTTGCCTCTACAATAGTTGTTAATTGTGGGTCTTCTTCCATACAAAAACGCAGGATACCACTAGAAAAAGGGTGATTACTGAAAAAAAATTGCGGTGCTTAAGGTGAATAAGGCTCTGAAAAGAAATGATGATTCTTCGTTGAAATGGTATTTTGTTTTGAAGCCATATAATATGAAGTAGAATTCAACGATAGAGATGCCAACAGAATAAGTGATGAATTCATGAGGGAGATTCTCTCCCAACATAGCAACTATTGATCATGGGCACAACCCCATGTATAGAGGGCAATCCTCATGCATTACTTATGCGTAAAAATAGCATCTCTTTGCTTAATCATCCATTAATTTGTTCCACTGTCACCTACACATCATATTTCGTTACAATGGGCACGCTGAGGTCAGGTATGCATACCCCGGGTATCGAAATCGGGACCTTCATCTTCTGAGTCGAGTCCTCGCGAGGTGAACTAACGCTCTGAATGCCAGTCACACTGTGACTATTGAAGTTGCTTTGAGAGTCTTCTGTTAAGAAGTAAGATGGGAGCAAGTAGTATTATTGAATTGCTGATGCATAAGATGACTCTTTTTAGTTCTTGCCCTTTTTACTTCAGAGTTTTGATAAGATCATGTGCTCTTCATGATAAAAAAAATAGACCCATTACAAAAATTTAATAAAGTTCTACGTTGACTGTGGACTGTCTAAATAATTTTCCTCGTTTATGTAGACTCTGAGTCTATGGAAGAGTGAATCCTCATATATGCATGCAGAGTTGGAGTAACTATTGCTAGTTGTTACTGTTACTGTTTGATGGAAGCTTACTTTGAGACGATAGTCAGAAATGTTTCTTGTAATGTTCCCCATAACAAACATGGTTGGCAGCCTTGTGGTGGTAATGAGGCAAAGCCAAAGCATACTTGCAATGCAGCTAGTCTTTTGATACAAATGGGGTGGGCGCTTCCACCAAGAAAGATGAAATCCTCATCTTTTCTGGGTGGGTTCGCTTTTCTACGTTTTAAATGCATTCTTTATTTCATAATTTCCAGACAGTATCCCCCTCTTTGGAATTTCTTCTCCCCCAAAAGCTGGATACCGAACAAAAGTATCTCAATTATTCAATCCATAAAGGAGTTACCCTTAAGGCCCACACGCGCGCGCACTCACACACCCAGCCCCCCACATACACATACATACAGAGAGAGAGAGCAGAATATACATTTTCACTATACAAAGATGACACTCATCAGCAACTAAAAGGAAAAAGAACTGCAAATGGTGAAACATGCATTATAACTCAATATGCAATAGGGAAAGAAAGAATAGCTTCATCGGGGACCGGAGAGCTCCATGGATTGAGTATCAAGAGCATCTCCACGGCCATCACCTTCATGATCATCAGCCATCATCATCATTTTGTCATCGTTGGAATTTGAGCTCGTTACCTTCTTGTTGCCACCCTTCTTCCTGGCATTGAAATCCAGCGTTTGGTTGCTGCCATTGTAGATATTGTTGCCGTTGGTGTCACTGTTGTTGTGGGAAGCTTCCCATTTATGAGCAAGCCCGTCTCCTTCCAACATCTTAACGACTTCAGACATCTTAGGCCGATTGACTGGCAAGTATTGCGTGCAAAGCAGGGCTACCTGAACTATCTCACTAACCTCAATCCTGTCGTAGTTTCCCTTCAAATCCTTGTCAACTAATAAATCAAGCTTCTTCTCCTGGTGCATTCTCCTGACCTACAACACATTTTCAAACAAATCGATCAGCACCATAGACATGGACCCATTTCCATGACTAAACCAACTTGGGCCTAGTTTGTCTTCCACCCCTGTGTGGTTCAAACTTTTGGCATGTTTCTCCGACTAGAGGACAAGAAGGATGGAAGGGACAGGAAGACTCCACAATCACAAACTTTTCTATCTGATCACTAAAACCGGTTTGTTGATTATGCTCAATGGAGGTATTCTCCATACCCCTACATAAAGAGATGCATGGTTCCAAAATGAATGAAGCCAGTAAGGAGTGAAGACCAATGATAAATGACACTCACAAGAAGAGTATCTTTTCTTTTTAAGCAACGACAAGAATAAGGACTGTGAAAGGTATTCGTGTCATTTAATGAAGAGGTTTTGTCCATTAATTTGCTAGTAGACAGAAGAAAAGCATAGATAGCAAAAACGATAAGGAAAGGACAGCAAATTTGAAATTCATACCCAGTCTAGCATTGCTCCCTTTTGATTAGCTGCTTTGTTACCAAAATCAAGAGCTGTTCGACCCGTAATGAGTTCTAAGAGCAGAATTCCAAACCCAAAAACATCAGTTTTCTCAGAAGATTGCCCGGTAGAAAGGTACTCTGGAGCAATATGACCCACTGTTCCCCTAACAGCCGTTGTGACGTGTGAATCAGTATGATCCATGAGCTTTGCTAGACCAAAATCACCAACAATTGCTTCACAGTAATCATCAAGAAGGATGTTGGCTGCCTTGACGTCCCGATGAATAATCTTTGGGTCACATTGCTCATGCAGATACACAAGCCCTCTAGCTGCTCCAAGTGCAATTCTCTTCCTCATGTTCCAATCAAGAGTTGGTTTTGCTGTCCACAGAAATGAAACCACATTAATACCATGTACAAAAGAATTTGACGGGTTAGAGTGCCTGAATACAAGTGAGAAACCTCAGGCACTCAAAGCTTCATAGTTTCTTTGTCCATTCAGCGAGTTCTGCAGATATCTTTTGATTTGCAAAAAAACATAGGCAAGTGTAAATAGCATTTAAACATCTGAAACTAATGCACCTGTATTTGCTCGTTTCTTAGATTTATTTCCTATACCTTGTACACCTTGTTTGCAATGCATATAAAGTTCAACCATTATCAGACCTATATCTCAACCCACAGCAGGTAAATTTTAATAAAGGCCACTGGGATTGAAGAGGACATAACTTCGACTGAAGATGTTACTTTTTATTCTATATCCCTTAGTAGAATTGCGACTTGTTAATATCCTTCTGCTTGGAAAAAACTTATGAGTTTTCAAGTAAAATGAAATGCAGAAGCATCAATAACACTACACACACACACACACACACACACACACACACAGAGAGAGAGAGAGAGAGAGAAAGAGAGAAACCCCTGAGCCTGGATGCAACACTGCCGTTGGACATAAAAGGGTAGATCAGGAGTCTTTCGGAAGGGGTAATGCAGAATCCAAGCAGCCTCAAGAGATTTCTGTGAACAGCCAAACTGATCATCTCAATCTCCGTCTGGAACTGTGTCTCTCCACTGTTGCTACAGTCCTTGAGTCTCTTGACCGCTACCACCGTCCTATCCTGCAAATACCCTTTGTAGACATTTCCAAACCCACCCTTCCCCAATATTCTCTTGCTGCTGAAGTTGTCAGTTGCTATCTGAAGCTCTCTGAAACTAAACCTCTTGAGATTCCCCAAGCACAGCATTTCCTCATCATGATGATGGTCTGGTTCAAAATTCCACCAAAACATGAACACCTAATAGCTTGCTTTTCATGTGAATTCAAATTAGTAAAGTAAGAAAAGACCAACCATAATCATCTTGGATCATTTGCTTGTTTTGCTTCTTTTTCCACCAAACTACAAAAGCTAAAATGGGGAGGGTGCCCAATGTGCAGCCAAAGGCTACTCCGAATGCAGCTGCTACTCTATGGCTTTTTGATTTCCCTAAAATGAGAAGCAGATCAAAAGTTGACAAAGAAGCCAACACTTGAATACCCAAACTCTAAATTGGAAGTTCATGAATTGCAAATAAACAAATAAAATCATTAGAAAGAAAAGACGGCTTGAAGTAAACTGAATAGAGACAAATTTACCCTGTGACGCATTTGGAGAAGAAAGCGCAGATGCTGATGGACTGGTTACAGAACAAGCTTGTGTTGAACCGCTCCCACATATCAAAAGATTACCTTGAATACTGTCGTGCAAAAGAAAAACACAACACATAAAGAACACCAGCAATCTCCAAACAAAGACAGAAAAATGTCACAGCACCCTTACTTGAACGTTCTAGCAGGAACTTTCGGTACAGGTCCACTCAAATTGTTGAAAGATAAGTCCCTGTTCCATCATAACAGATAAACAAATTCATCGCATTAACTAAGAACTGCCTGCTCATGTTTTAGGACTTCAGATCCTCAGTGAAACAGAAAAGAGGTGACACTTACAAGAAAATGAGTTGTGGGATTTTAGCAAGAGAAACAGGAAAACCACCAGTAAAACTGTTATTGTTTAGCTTCCTGTGTCATGTTAAAGCATAAACACATTATGGACTTTATGAAAAATAAAAGTTATAACGCTAGAGGGAGAAAAAGAGAAGTGCGAGAACCTAAAAGGTAAAGGTGAGAACTCACATAAAATGAAGACTAGTGAGCTGACCAAGGCTATCAGGGAGAGGGCCAGAAAATTTATTATTAGAAAGATCAAGAGCTCTCAACTTTGGAAGCTGCCCAAGCTCTGCAGGTACCTCTCCATAGATATCATTGTTTTGAAGGGAACTGTTCGCATCCAATGCAAAATGTTTCACTAACAAATGACTCAAACAGTTAATGGAATCAACCTAAAGAGGCAGACACACATTCTTACAGTTGCTCGAGATTGGTGAGATTTCCAATTGCTGCAGATAGCGTACCAGACAGTCTCTGCTCCGCTGCTACTCTAGAACAACGAAACAGGAAACAAGAATTACAATAAAAGAAAATTGAATTTCTTTTATGATGGTGCATTAGAAATCAAAAAGAAAGCAGGGGACGGAAGAAAAACTTACAACCCGGTAACCCGATTCTCTGGGGAGCAAGTAATGAATGTCCAACTGCAAGGATCGACCGAGTCTGCATCCCAATTACCTAAAACTTGGTGCGGATCAAGCAGTGCTCCACGAATGGCCGTTAATGCTACCACTATAATCGTATGGCAGAACAGCAGATTAAAATGACATAAACACATAGATGGAAAGATACCAACTTCAGTTTTTCTCATGAAAACAATGGAAACCATGAGGGAGAGAACTATATACCTTCTTGGTTGAGGGGCTCAGAGGAGAGAGTAGGAATTGGACAAGAGAGGAGGAAGAAGGAGAAGAAGAGAGAGGGGAGGAACTTGAAGAGCATAGGAGTTGATGAAGCAGAGGAAGTAGTCATGTGCCGTTGACTGGAGAGAGAGAGAGAGGGGGGGATGGAAGAATGGAACAGGATGAGTTATAAATGAAGGGTGTTACTCAGCACGAGAGAGAGAGAGAGGTCGCAGCTTAAGAATTGAGATGATGAGCTGCGAACAAGGAGCATCCGAGAGAAAACAAAGGAACGTTCGCTTCTCTAACCAAAACCTACTTTTATTCGAATTCTCACCCGACCAAATTCTTTTGCACAAAAATTGAGAGCTCCATCCACTTGATGTGCGCGTGCGCTCACACACATAGGCACACGATTTTCATCTTTCCAAAAAGAGAATGGAGCACAGAACTTAGGGGTCTCGAGTGGATCGGGTTTCTCTCAAAACCAACCCGTACAAAAACTGTTAAGGTGTGGGTATGATAACAGAACCGGTCCATCATCAATCCAGAGTAGACCTACAAAATCTATATAAGAAACGAAGTACTTAGCATGGTTTACGAAAAATTATACCCAACCCAATAAATGTTATTGACCAGGGCAAGGTTATAATCACAAAAATTTCCTTGAAAATAACGTTATTTTTTAGGTATGCTTTACATTTCATAAAGAACCAGGGCAAGGTTTCATGGTTGACACAATAGGACTCATATTTGGATATGATACTAACATACTAAAGTGGATCCAGACCTAAAATTGACAGGATTCAGACCACACCTGATCTGTTGATGCCCCTAAGGGTGTGTATGATTCGTGGAGACAACCCTACGAGAAAATGAGGTGTTTGGTTATCGTGTAAATCCCTTAGATCCAATTCCTTTGGCCCACCTTTCCCTATTGCTAAAGTTCTTAACCCAAATTGGACCTATGGGACCATAATTCCATGCCAGCAATTGGTTTGAATGGAGCTCGGAATTTCAAGCACCAAAAATCAAGATCTAGATCCCTTAAAACCTTATAGCAAACAAACCCTAATGAAAAGATATGGTTCTTTTTTTTCTTTAACAAGGAGGTTGAAGCGAGATGCATGCCTTGAGTATCAAACTTATGACCTTCAATTATCTTAATATGTTTGTATGTATGCGCGAATAAACATTCAAAGCACAAGAGATATATTTTTCTTAATCAAGCCATTTCATCTAGAGCTGGCCTTATTGATGTTTTTTCTCTATGTAGACCACTATTAGCTAAATATGCATGGCCTTCAGGTGCACAACAACAACAACAACTAAGCCTTTTCCCCTACTAGACAAGGTCGGCTACACATATTCTTTGTTTCCACAAAGCCCTATCATGTGCCATGTTAGCAGTTAACTCACAATAAGCAGATCATTCTTTATTGTTTCTTTCCAACACTTTTGTTGTCATCCTCTACCTCTTTTAATACTTTCAAAATCTAGTTTTTCATATCTTCTTACACGCTCTTCTTTTGATCTTCTTTTTATATGTCCAATCCATCTTAAACGATATTCTGTCATTTTATCCTCTATTGGTGTCACTCCTAATTTGTTTCTAATAACCTCATTATGTATACGGTCTTTTCTTTTATGACAATTTATCCATCTCAACATCTTCATTTCTGTCGCAGATATCTTTTGTACATGATGATTAATTGTCCAACACTCTTAACCATAAAACATGACAGGTCTAATTGATGCTCTATAATTTTTATCTTTTAACTTTAATGGCAATTCAAGTGCACTATTGTTGAAAAATAACCAACACTTAGATGCTTTATCAAGAAAATATTGAAATGTAATGCTTTGTATTAGATTGGGAAGCGATGCATGATAAGGCTTTAACTTGGCTTTTGTAGTGGGAGCGCCGTCATCACCGAGACTTAGAGAACCTGTTTGTGTCACGAGGATTCTCGTCGTGGGACTTGGTGGAACTTTGTGTCCCAAACCCTGTGAAGTAATGAATATGGTTGCATGACGTTACTAGTTCCCCGTTATCTAATTTGGAACTTTTGGAACCCTGTGAATCAATTATTTTCTGGGAGTATGGGTTCTGAGTTGTTCTGTCACCACAAGTACCGGTTCCACTTGTTGGTGCATAAGGCTCCATATTCATATCTTAACAACTGACTGGTTGGGGACCTGGAACTCAAAGACACATTAAGAGAGGTTGACAGGCTGTTCAATTAGGCTAACTCATTCTTCCATAAATTAAATTTTCATTGCTTTTATCAACCTCTAAAGGTTTTCTTAAGGCAAATGCTTGAGACTAAACATGGCTGGTTATTGGTAAACCAAAACCGACGGTTCCAAACCACCAGTTTCAGTTTTTCTAGAATCATAACCAGACCAATTTCGGTTCAAAACAATTTGTTCCAGTTTGGGTCCAACACCACCCAAAACTGGAAAAAAATCATCAAAAGAGTTTGAAATTAAAGAAAAATAATAAAAAAATGGAGGCGGCGGTTCATAACAACCGGTTCCGGTTTAGGATTCGGATTCAGGAAAGGTGAAATTGAAACAAAACTAGAACCATACTGGATGACCTCCGGTTTTCGGTTTGGTTTGACTGGTTTTGGTTCCAACTAATTTGTGATCCGATTCAATTCTAATTGAAACTGCCAGGCCAATTTCAAATCAGTCATGTCTACTTACAACAATTAATACATGAGAGAGAAGAAGGTGCTTGGGTTTTCGTGTGAAGTCCTTGGGTCCAGTTCATATGGTCCACCTCTACCTTAGTGCCAATGTTTTTTACTCAAACTCTTCTAAGGAGCCACAACTCTAAACCAATGATGGGTTCTGCATTTGATGTAGAACAAAACTTAAAATTACGAGGATTAAAATTAAGGTTCGGTTCTCTTGAAACCTTGTACAAAGAACACACCCTAAATAGCTTAATTCATATTCGGTTCATTTAGATCACGAAATGAAAATCAAGGACCAAGCACAACATGGTTGATTTACCAGTCCCAGGCCTAGATCCAAAACAATGGATCCGGATCAGACCCATTTCAGCACTCACTTGATGAGCATAAGATAGTTGAGATTCATCGAGGACATATTGGCCTCGCTTTTGTGGATCGATGCAACCCACTCATGTGCCTAAAGGGGAAAATAAAAAAAATAACACTAAAGAAGAAGATGAAAAGATACTTTTTTTTTAAGAAAGCAAAAGCTACCACCCCACTCCCAATTCACACACCCACACGCACGCACGAACACCCATGCATGGACACCTCTCAAAGCAAAAAAAATAATACTCCTTGGTATAGCAAAAAGAATTTTTTTCTTTTTTTTTACCTTTTCCTCCTATTTATCGTCTTTTCCATAAAATTAGAATAATATTCTCATAGCCATAGAAATGTTACATCAAATACATATTCCATAAAATAAAAAAATTGATTCACTTCTTCGAAATTTAAAGATGCAGAGAATAAGATGTGGGAAACGTTAGTGGGAAATACTAACACATGATCTCTTTTTTGGGAGTTAATTCTCATAAAGCACAAGATTGAGCACAATGGCTATGTGAGCTATTGCTATGTATTTGATGGAATATCGAGCACAAATTGATTCCTGGGTATCGAGCTCATGACCTTCAACTTGTGAAGCATCCCCCTTGCCAGGTGAGCTGTTGCTACTATATCATTATGTATACTTTAAGGTGGAAATATAGATAAATATTCCCATGGCATCATCCAATCCTTGATTAAGAATTTCCATGTTTAGGCAGTAGTGTTGCTTTTCTTTAGTTATATAATAGTACGAGTATATGAATTTTTCCAATTTTATGTACCTAATGCAATATATATTATCACAAAAATGTCTTAAAATAATATTTAAAAAAACTTTTATTTCTCTTATCTATATTTATCATCGTTATGAGATAGAATTATAGAAATGAAAAGAAAAACAGAAGGTGCTCGCTGGGCCTGATAAGATTATGATATTGGAACCTCAGGCTCCGGCCACAAAGATGATGAATTCATTTTTGTATAAAGTCCCACATTTACAAACAGCTTCTTCTCGGTTCTTTCTTGAATACATCACAGATCAATAATTAACCTGAACTGGAATTGTTCAGCTTGTTCGCTCCTATGAGTAGAGCTGGATTGAAACCAAATACGAGCCGAGTAAGACAAGATACCTGTTACAGCTCAAAGTGTCACTTATTTCACATAAATTTGGGTAGAATTCATATAATTTTTTAGTAACATTTAAAGACGATCTTTTAATTGCATTGTAACAACCTAATTAGTTGGATTAACATGGTTTTCTGGCATGCATATGTGTGTGTACATATACATATGTATATTATATATATATATATATATATATATATATATATATATATATATATATATATATATATAGAGAGAGAGAGAGAGAGAGAGAGAGAGAGAGAGAGAGAGCATAATCCATTCACACTCATCTATGCTAAATTTTTTTAAAGACTTTAATTGTTAAATCTAGTATGGGAAAATACTTAGTTGTTGTTATTTTAATTGTTACATCTCCAGGATTGAACAACTGAGATCTTAAAAGTAAAAAGGAATATAGTACTAGGTACACTTAGTGCACTTGCAACAAGTAATATAGTTCTTTTTTACTTTTAAATTTAAATTTTAACTGTTGATCGAATGATTGAGATTTTTAAAAATTTTGTAGCATGGAAGAGGTGCATGCATTTACCATATATAAATGGTAAATGCATTGTGTCTAAGCATCCTTAAAGATCTCACCCTCTGAATCCTTCATATCAAAGATTGAGTTTTAAATTAAAAAGGCAAAAAATATTTTTTGTAAAGTACATATAATGCATATAATATTTAAGTCCATACTTATTTATAATGGTGATTGATGAGTTAACAAAACATATTTAAGATGAAGTACCTTGGTGCATGTTATTTGCAAATGACATTGTGTTAGTGGAGGAGTCTAAGGAAAAAGTTAATAGAAAATTGGAACTATGGAGAAAAACATTAGAAAGCAAAGGCCTCCTACTTAATAGAACAAAGACAGAATATATGGAATGTAAGTTTGATCATTTGGTTACTTTAGAGGACATAAAAATTAAAATTGGTACACATTGCATTCCTCAAAAGGAAAGTTTTAAATACCTAGGGTCAATTTTTAAGAGTGATGGAAGAATTGATGGAGATGTTACGCATAGAATTAACGCTAGTTGGTTAAAATGGAGAGAAAGGCATTCTTTGTGATAAGAAGATATCATTAAAGTTAAAAGGTAAATATTATAGAGCAGCAATTACGCCTGCCATGTTTTATGGTTCTGAGTATTGGGTAGTTAATCATCAACATGTACAAAAGATTCTGTGACAAAAATGAAGATGTTGAGATGGATGAGTGGTCATACAAGAAAAGACCATATACATAATTAGGTTATTAGAAACAAATTAGGAGTGACACCAATAGAGGATAAAATGAGAGAATATCATTTAAGATGGTTTGGACATATAGAAAAAATATCAAAAGAAGAACCTTTAAGATGGTATGAAAAACTAAATTTGAAAAGTATTAAAAGAGGTAGAGGACTACCACAAAAGTGTTGAAAAGAAACAATAAAAAATGATTTAGCTTATTGTGAGTTAATTGCTAGCATGTTACATGATAGGGCTATGTGGAAACAAAGAATTAATGTAGCCGACATCGTCTAGTATGGGAAAAGGCTTAGTTGTTGTTGTTATAGATATAATGTATATAATATGCCATGACACTTGTTCACTCATGAAAGCCTATTGATTTTGAATGACATGAGTATTATTTAAAAATTTTAAAAAGTTTTTAGAAAAGTATAATAAATATTTTTATTACACTAATGTTACTAAAAAACAACGTATGAACATGAGTGAATAAGTAAGACCAAGTCAGTATATATAGGAAAATTGGATCCTACCCAACATATGCATCCTCATATCCACCGGTCACTTTTGGGTGGCTTCAGTGAAATTTCAAAATTTATAAGGGGTTTTGAAAAAGTATGAAAAATATTTTTATTATACCATGTTAGTAAAAAAGGGCAGGTGTCAAGGTGGGCAATATCCAATCTCTCTCTCTCTCTCTCTCTCTCTCTCTATATATATATATATATATATATATATATATATATATATATATGTGGTTATTCAGGTTTGAAACTGAACCGATAAACCAAAATTTTATGAAATTGTAAACCTAACCGAACCAAAATAGAAAATTTGGGTTTGGTTCTGTTCAGCTATTCAGTTATAACCTAATATTACTCACCCCTACAAACAGGTATTATAGTGTGGATAGGGTCCAACAAAATGATGACTTATAAAATATTTTTATTTTATAAAAAGAAAATTATAACTGCAAAATAGTTTTATTTTCTTGTAAAATAAACAAACATTTATTTTTAAATGGGAGACATGTACAGTGATATATTGTGTAACATCTATCTCAATAAATGGGATGAGTTGGAATATAGGACCTTTAAACGTGACCATGTCACACTTTACGGCCATGCATTTTTGGTAGAGATGAGAGGCCGACCCTCGATGAGAAAGAAACGGCATCAACAATTCAATTAAATAGTATAACAAATAAGTTTAGAATCAAGATTTTCATTTGAGCTTTTCGTCTTTCATGGGCAAGCTGGGTTTGTTAGACCAGTGGCGTTTAGAAATTGTTTATGTTTGAGCATCTCTTTTTTCTCCGACGGGTTCTCACGGAACATCAGAAAGAAAATGGGAGTGGTTTTGGTCCCATCACGGGGACTTTGATCCCGGCCCCGCCCCACCCCATGAACATCCTAATGCCCACTTAAATTCCATGTCTCCTCCACTTTGTGTGAGATAAAGTTTGGTTTAATTGATGCAAAGTGAAAAATTCCGGCATTGCATGCAACATTCAGTCAATATTTATCCGTTCAAAACGCTGCCTAAGGATTCTCCTATAAAGGTATTCTCTTTACCTCGCTGAAGATGAGAAGCCCGTTGATGGAGGGCATCTTTTCGTTTCCACCAGTTGCAGTTTGGCAGACCAATAATGGCACAAAAACTTCTTTGCACACTGGAACTGGAAGATTCTGCTTCTGTCACTTCAATCGCATGGTATCTCCCAATACTTGGTGCTCATTTAAAGATGCCTTGGATGCTCTTTCAAAACTAAGGATCTCTTATGTCATAAACCGGTTGACACGAGCATGACCTATTCTTTTTTGTGTTGCTTTTGGTAGACATGAACATGAAAGGAAACATGCACAACCCAACCTGAAATGTCAAGTTTTCCTGTAGTGTGTTGAATTGGCAGCCCAAGCATTATGTGATAAATGGGTCTTGGTCTCATAAACAGGTGAACCTGACAACAACCCGACTCTTTCTCGTGTTACTTTCGGTGGGCACAAACACTATAGGAAACATACATATCCCTGACATGATCGTAGGCTTTTTGGGTAGTCTCCATATCAGGTTTTCCTATGGTGCATTATTTTACCAACCTTTGGTGATTTCATGTTTTGGGTTGTGTACGTGTTGTGTCAATGTTTGTATGGTAAACAAGTCAACCTGTACACGGCTTGAATCTTCTCATTTTACTTCGATGGACACGAACATGGCAAGAAATATGTATGTACTTGACACTGAAGCACGCTTTTTGCATTCTATCCTTTCCGTGCAACATCGTCTCTACCCAATCAGGTTCGGATGTGGAGATAATATGCCCCGAGTCTGACCCAATAGTTTGCCCCGAATCTGTATGTAACCCCTCTCTTTCTCTTTCTTTACGGCCGGCCGTTCACCCCAAATCTGTATGTAACCCCTCTCTCTTTCTTTTTCTTTACGGCCGGCCGTTCACCCTTATGTAAGCGCTGGTCTCTTGGTCATGGTCCAAGTTTGTGGCATTGCTAACACATCCCCATACACGACTAGCTAGCAACTCAAAGGTGCTATAATTTATAGTTGTTAAAGTATGTGGCCATTCTCGGCTCAGGTAACGGTTGGATTAGTCAATCCAATCCATTACCTGAGGATAGACCCAGATTTGGTAACGGACGACAGTTATCGGAAAATCCGGTAACAATCATCCGTTATAGCTCCTAGACGAAGAAAGCCACAGGCAGATAAGCACGACAAAGAGGGACACATATAGAACAAAAATACATGAAATACAGTGAAAAACATACATAAAAGGAGTATTCGTCTGTGCGAGCCCCTATGTGAGAACCTCGTGTCCTCACCCGCATACCATTCCACTGCATCTTCAGAGGACTTCAAATCAGAGAGGCCATCACTGGTTCCCTACAACAACAAGGAGAATCAGGTACACGGCTCATTCATCAGTGGTATCACGGTCTGATTCTCTGTAAAGAAGAGTGAGAGGGTTAGCAAAAAAAAAGAGACGAAACGAAAAAAAAAGAAAGAGAGAGAAGGCGACAGTCGGTAGAGGCAGAGAAGTCACAAGGCTAGAGGCAGGTCGGCAAAAGCTGAAGGCAAAACCCAGAGATATGCCAACACAGCCAAAAAGCCGAAGGCAAAACCCAAAGGCAGGCCGGCACGGCCAAAAAGCCGAAGGCAAAACCCAAAGGCAGGCCGGCAAAAGTCGAAGGCAAAATCCAGAGGCAGGCCGACAAAAGCCCGAAGGCAGAGGCAGGTCGGCAAAAAGCCGAAAGTAAAGACAGGCCGACACAGCCAAAAAGCCAAAGGCAAAACTCAGAGGCAGGCCGACAAAAGTCAAAGGCAAAACCCAGAGGCAGGCCGGCAAAAGTCAAAGGCAAAACCCAGAGGCAGGCCGACAAAAGCCCAAAGGCAGAGGCAGGTCGGCAAAAAGCCGAAAGTAAAGACAGGCCGGCACAGCCAAAAAGCCAAAGGCAAAACCCAAAGGCAGGCCGACAAAAGTCAAAGGCAAAACCCAGAGGCAGGCCGGCAAAAGTCAAAGGCAAAACCTAGAGGCAGGCCGACAAAAGCCCAAAGGCAGAGGCAGGCCGGCAAAAACTCGAAAGTAAAGACAGGCCGACAAAAGCCCAAAAGCAAAAGCAGCCCGACAAAAGCCCAAAGGCAAAGGCAGGAAGGAAAAAGCCAGAAGGCAAAAGCAGGTTGGTAAGAGCCGAAGCAAAGTTAGGCCAACAAGAGAAAAAGCCAGGAACCCGCCGACAACCGACGAACGGCCAGAGAATCCCCTCTGGCCCCCTCCCTCTCTGTTTTCTCCCTCCCTCTCTCTGAACCTTTTAGAGAGTCTCTTTCTCCCTCTCTCTCTCTCCATGTAAAACGTTGTTAAAGCGTTTTTGTATAAAATAAAAAAAGAAAAGAAAACGAAATCAACGGTTTCGGAAAACCGCGATGGTAAAACCAGCATTCAGTTTTCTGAAACAGCCAAAAAGACAAAACTACTCCTGTCCATTTTCGGATATTACGTAGTTGCCATGGTAAAAAGATAGTTTTACCCTTTGGTTGTTTATAAAATTTACTAAAAAACTAAAGGCTGTCATTTTACTATTTTATCCAACCTGGTTTGAATAATTTTAGTTCTGCCATTAGCCAAAATGCAAGTTTACCCCTATTCTTTTGGAAAAATTACAGATTCACCCTAAGGGTTAAAATTATGATTTTAGCCCCGATCAATTGCGAATTTTACAGGAATACCAAATAGTGATTTTATAAAATTACAAAAGCGGACAAATAGATAAAATTACAATTTTATCCCTTGGTATCCTTTTAGGAGTTCAAAGGCAGAAAACCCCTTAAAAAAAAAAATTTCAAAAGATTATCTACTACATATTTTGCATCACTTTTACATATCTCTTGCTATGTGTGCCTTTGTTTTGGTTTTCTTTTTGGACTGCTTGATTGTTATTTTTGCCAAACACTTAAAAATGAGTTTTAGGATATGTGTATCTGAATTGACAAAAATAGAAAAATTAAACAGTCTGAACTTCCAAACATTGAAGAGAAAAATTTCGTTGGCTTTAACACTAGAAGGTGTAGAGTATGTCTTAAATGAAACAGTGCATCCTCCACAACCAGATGCAAGTCAACAATAATTAAAAATGTATAAAACATTTCTAAAGGACGATACCATAGCAAGAATAATCGTGCTAACGTACATGGAGGATGATCTGATTAGGGTATTTGAAAATTTTGAGACCACGAAAGAGTTGTTTGACTCACTAACAGCTAAGTATGATACAACTGCAAAATTACATGTGTAGTTGCTACTACAGAAATACAACTCCTTCAGAATGAAAAAGGAGAAAATATAGTAGAGTATGTAAATCACATGTTAGTGATGGCTAGAGACTTAGCCGTAGCAAAATCAATCATCCCCGAACTGATGCAGATATCAACCATACTGAACAGTCTACCTCCATCATGGAACATAGTCACCACTGTCCTAAGATTAGGGCTTGAAATCAATATTTTTGAGTTGCCCCTAAAACTAGCAATAGAATAAGAACATATGCTCAAAAACAAAAAGATGATATTGATAGTGGTACAGGATAAGTTAGCGTGTAGCTCCAAATCCAACCAGAAAAAGAAACCAAATAAAAGGTTTGGCAAGAATAACAAGAAAGGCGATCAAAGTTTTAAGAAATCGTAGAAAGTCGCTTATCAGATCAAGTGTTTCAACTGTAGAAAGATGAGACACTATAACAGGGGCTGCCGCAATAAGAAAGGTGGAGGAAACAACCCACAGCGCGGACAGTCAAAGAAGTATGATATAATCTGTATGATTTCAGAATGTCTATACTTGAACCATCCAGTGACAAGTTGGTGGATAGACTCGGGAGCTACAAGACACATCTCGAACACCAAGAAAGGGCAATGAACCTGAAAGAATATCAACCCGGAGAACATCATGTGTATGTGGAAAATAGTACTTTCTCATATGTTCTGGGTATTGAATCCTTCCAAATATTTGTCCAAGGCAAATCAATTGTACTGACCGATGTGTTAATTGTGTCATCTATAAGGCGCAATCTAGTTTCGGTCCCTGCATTAGTTAAGAAGGGTTTTGAAGTTAGGTTTATACCTAACAAGGTGACTGTGGGCAAACATGGGATGATCTTGTTCTCAGGAGAATTTGATGTAGAACAAGGATTGTTCAAATTATCAGATAATGAAAGTCATCCATCTTCTACTTATATTGAGAGTGTCTTTTCTGTTCATGTGAATATGTGACATAAACGCCTAGGGCATATAAGTCTGGAAAAGTTGAGGAAATTACCCAACTTTGACTTATTGCCCGGATTTGAGGAAAAGACTTTCAACAAGTGTGAAGCTTGTATTCAAGGAAAAATGACAAGAAAAACCTTTCCCAAGGAAACAACAAGGGCAACAACCTTGTTGGAAATTATTCACATAGATTTATGTGGACCTTTTAGAGTAAAGACACATCGGGAAAAGGGTTACTTTATAACCTTTATCGATGATTATTCTAGATATATTTATATATCTTTTGGCACATAAATCGGAGGCACTTGATGCTTTCAAAGAATATAAGCAAGAAGTAGAAAATCAACTAGGGCATTCGATCAAAGTCTTGAGATCAAACGGAGGAGGTGAATATACCTCGATAGAATTCTTAAAATTTTACAAAGAATTTGGTATTGCTAAATAAAATACAATGCCTAGGATACCTCAACAAAATGGTGTAGCTGAAAGATACAACAGAACCTTGCTGAACATGACAAGGTCAATGTTGATTGATGTCTCTCTTTCGAGGATATTTTGGAGAGAAGCAGTAAGTACAGTTATTTACGTACTCAATAGAGTACTGTGTAAAGCTGTATTCACTACACCATATGAGATGTGGTTTGGAAGAAAACTCAACCTAGGTCATCTCAGGAGGTGAGAATCTATTACACATGTCAAGATCCTTGATGAGTCTAGAGATAAGCTAGACAGCAGGTCCTTGAGATGTATATTCATTGGATATCCAAAAGGTTCAAAAAGATATCGGTTTTATCTTAAGGACCACAGACTCATTGAAAGCAGAGATGTTGAATTCTTAGAGGATACTATGAATGACATCCTGGAGAACAATGAGAAATGTGTTGATGACTTGGTAGATTTAGACCAATCATCTTTTGTGCCCATAGAAGATCTTCCTAAAACTACCGATACCTTAAGTGGACATAAGAGGCCAAGAACCACTCCGTCCTACTTAAAGGATTATCACACTTATCTTGTACAAGAAGTGTGTAATTCGGTATATTTGGATGAGTTGACTGATAACTTAACGTATCAGCAAGCAATGAACTCATCGGACGCAACAGACTAGGAGAAAGCCATGGATGAAAAAATTGAATCCATTGAGAAAAACTAAGTCTAAAAATTTATTGATTTGCCAAAAGGAATGAACGCTATAGGTAGTAAATGGGTTTTGAAAAAGAAATATAAGGTCGATGGTGCAATCAATAAGTTTAAGGGGAGGTTGGTTGCAAAAGGTTTTTCGCAAAAAGAGGGAATAGATTATGTTGAGACATATTCCTCAGTTGTGAAATTTGCATCCATACAGATAATCCTGGTAATATCTGCATACTATGATTTGGATTTACATCAGTTAGATGTAAAGACAACCTTTCTAAATGGTGATTTAGAAGAAATCATATACATGCATCAACCTGAAGGATTTGTGGTTGAAGGCCAAGAAGATAAAGTATATAGGTTGAAAAAATCCCTATATGGCTTGAAACAGTCACCTCGCCAATGGTATTTGACTTTTCAAAATACCATTATAGAACTTGGGTTTGTGGCTAACAAACTTGATCACTGTATATATGTTTGGAACAATGGGAGCCACTTTGTCATCTTGTCATTGTATGTAGATGACATATTATTAATTGGAAACGACAATGAGATGATTGTCAAAACCAAGTCATGGTTGAACTCCAAGTTCGAAATGAAGGATATGGGAGAAGCATCCTATATCTTGGGTATAAAGATCTCTTGAGATAGAGGATCTAGACTCTTATGCCTGAGTCAGGAGAGATATATTGACTATATCCTCAAGAAGTTCAAAATAGGTAAATGAAAGTCTACAGATACACCTGTTGCAAAAGAGGTTAAATTAAGTAAGGCTAATTGTCCCGGTGAAAGAGACGATAAGCCTAATATTCCTTATGCACAAGCTGTTGGCTATGTTGTGTACAAGGCCTGATATCAACTTCGCTATTGATCTTGTTAGTAGATATCAAAGTAATCCTGGTTGGCAACATTGGAAACTGTGTTTTCAAGCAGATGAACTGAAAGTGGTAAGATACTCAGATGCTAACTTTGTTGGGAGCAAAGATGACAACAAATCAACCTCGGGACAAATATTCTTATTTGGAGGTGGTGTTGTTTCTTGGGCATGCAATAAACAAGGTTGTGTGGCATTGCATACACAGGAAGCTGAGTATGTTGCTTGCTGTATGGCTGCAACAAGTGTTGTCTGGATAAGCCGCTTCATACGAGATTTAAAGCTTGAGATAACAGATGAGCCAGTGGACATGCAAGAAATTCCAAGAAATTCCACAGCATCTTCAGAGGGTTGCAAATAAGAGAGACCATCACCGGTTCCCTACAACAAGAAGGAGAATAAGGTACACGGCTCATTCATCAATAGTGTCATCCCCTTCTTTAGACTTGCCCTTTAGGCTGGTCATTTGTTCCTTGGTAATTTTGAAGATCCGCGTAGAATGAAGAACATTTTCAGCTTTTTTTCGCCGATACACGGGAGGATGTATGTAGGGGAAAACGGGTCAGGATGAATCTCTTGCCTTGGTAGGTAGACGCGATTCTTCATCTATGCATGGCAAGTTTTGATTGACTCGAAACTATAATTTCCCTGTGTTTTGCCACTTTTATCTAAGTGGTATTGGTGCTCTGTACTGGATGGTGCAATATATAATAATTGCCAGTATTTCATATATCCAAGGTCCTCCTTCTAAGGTCCGTTGCCATCCTGTTCCTTCTTTCCCGGTCTCATACTGGTAAGTTCGTATACTTTCGTATCTGGTTGAGTCACTGACATACACATGGAGCTCCGGCCGGGCGTCCGCCCTACCGGAAACTGGAAAATCAATAAAGCACGGGGTTGAATCTGTGGGCGATAATACATTGCTAGCACCACCCTAAACAGTCTCATGGGCGATTATCCTCCATGGAGTTAGAGCTTTAGCTAGAGGATAATGGCGACTAAGAATCTATAGTCAGCTCTGCCACTCAGTGTGAGATGAGGCTGTGTCGACGACGGAGTGACGGATCTAGAGGTTCTCGTAAGGTGGCGTGAATAGCCCACCGAACTGTTTAGGGTAGGGTGAACTGTGTTGCAGATCATGTATTTAATCAGCTTCTGTTGTGCTGGGTTCTCAAATTTGGGTAGTGGGCCATAATTCGGCTCAACATAGATCGATCACTGGGTTCATATATATCTAAATCATTTGAATTGGATGGATGGTTGAGATTGATTTGATAGAAAACCGAGCTTTGAAAAAGAACTATCATCTTTTATAAGGTTGTCTGATTCTATTACGTTTGATTAATTTTTTATATTTTTCTGAAGATTTGCTCGATTCGAAACCAGGTTCTGTAAACCTCTAGTATGTAGAAGAGAACTACCTTAGTTCACATTTGAACCACACTGATTCATGAATTTGTTATAAACATGTATTAAACTTGGTTAGAGCTGAAATTCCTGCCACTTTTAAAGCAAACATTTCTTCATGAATTGTGAGCCCTTGTAGGGCTTTGATATTCATTATCGTATAAAGCAATAGCTTGTAAAGCATTGAACTTAATAAAAGAGAAGAGATTAAGGGTTTGATATTGTTTGGTAGCCGATAATGTATGGCATCTTGGTTCTGGCCATAATGTGTAGATTCTCTCTCTCCCTCTCTCCCTCTCTCTCTCTCTCTCCCTCTCTCCCTCTCTCTCTCTCTCTCACACACACACACAGACATTTAGTGGTTTTCTGAAGCCATTCTTACTTGGTGTATTTCTTTCTGTTTCAGGTTAAGCAACGATCTAAAGATAATGGTGAGCAGTGGTCATCATCAGATGTCGTCAAGGTCTCTAACAATTATTTTGCTCCTTTATGTATAAAAGCCTAACGATTCTCTCTCTCTCCCACACACATACTGCGAGCTTTTCAGTTGGGGTTACTTCCATGTCAACACGAATTCAGGTCACGTCAACACCGTGTGTGTGTTTTTGTGCGTGTGTGTATATATATTCATATATAGAGAGAAAGAGACAGAAAGGTAAATGAATCTGTTATAGTATAGATTGTAATCAAATTATGCGACCTTCCAGTATATATATCGATCTTATGTCACTGCGTGTATTTTGCAAGTATATTTTATTATGCAGCATGCATGATGTTTATCATATGTATTCAGCATAGGGGACACAAAAAGTAAACTTCACGTAATAATAAACCATTCATTTACATAGTTAATATCAAATGTTAGATCAAGCATTATCTAGTAGTCTATAAATTTACTATATGTGTGTGAGAGAGAGGGGCTGCTCTTGAGGGAATTAAGATTTATTGCCATCATAAGAACATGGATTAGAAAAACTTTAATTGAGAAAATATTGCATGTCATTTATGACAATTTAACTTATTTACATGACCGAAATTTAATGTTTGTTCATCTTGGTTGCGCAAATTTATATGTTTTTGCATCATGCAGGGGGTGGGTAGTCACAGTAGAAAACTCGACGATCGTCCGGCCAGCAACCGAAACCCCGCGGCACGGGCTATGGTGTTCCAATTTAGACCTCCTGGTGCCAAGCAATCACACACCATCAGTTCATTTTTACAAGCCTAATGGTAGCAAGAACTTCTTTGACACCAAGATACTAAAAGAGACACTCAGCAGGGCACTGGTTCCTTTCTACCCGTTGGCCGGAAGGCTCGGCAAGAACAAAGACGACCGGACCGAGATCAACTGCAATGGACAAGGAGCTCTGTTCGTCGAGGCCGTCACCGACATAAAGTTGGATGACCTCGGAGATTTTGCTTCTGCTACAGAGCATATTGAACTTGTGCCTAAAGTTGATTACACACAGGATATGTCTTCCTTCCCTCTCTTGCTGGTTCAGGTAAACACTCATCTTAAAAATTTGCACCTGAAAACAAAAAGTGACCTCCATGAACACGATTAATTTTCATAAGGTGTTTCCTTTGATTGCTCTTTCACTATCAAACTTAGGCTCAGAGTTTTGGTAATCTAAAAGTTTGATGCATGTATAAATATTAACTTGGGCCGGACTGAACAGTTACTAAATGTGTCCAGGGTATGGCTTATGAAAATTCGTGTCATACCCATATCCATCCTGATTCCTGATTTCCAATTGAGATCTCCATAATAATTCAATGAAAAAACTCTAAAATTATTCTTTTCTGCATGCCATTGATTTTTCTTATATTATGGCCTTTCTATTCTTTGGGTGTGTTGGTGTGTATGCATGTATAATTGTGTGCGTGGGAGAGGAATAAAACCACACGAAAAGAAACGACCTGAAAAGGACATGATCGTGTCATAGGTTTATGAATTTTGTGGTGTTGGTGTCAGCCCAAACCAACATGAAAAAATTGTGTCATTTATGTGTTGGCACGAATGCAACCTAAAGGATCCAAAATATAGAAGGTTTAGATTCACATCCAACTCTTTATATTCCTCCAATCGCAACTCGACCCGAAAGTTTAAATGGAAATTTTTCAAAAGGATATCATGTGGTTTTTCAATTGTACTTTTTAGGACCTCAATTTTTTAATATTTTTTGAGGAACATAATGTTTTCAACATTAATCAATCAGGAGCCTGAGATTTCAAACGTTAATCAAGTAAGACCTCATAGCTAATGACATTAGTTTTTACATACATGTCGAAAAACCTTAAGTCCTTATATGATTAATAATAGAATCTCGGGTCTGTATTTGATTAATGATGGAAGCTTGATCATGTCTTAGAGAATTTAAGGTCTCTCAAAGTGTAAAACTTGGGAAAGGAGATGGTAAAATTCTCCCCATTTAAAACCCTTTCACAAAAATATGTGAATGGTAATGGCATTTTTTGTTTGCTATTTGGATACAAATCCATGGATCATGATCTGGTGCACCTTGTTTGGCAGGTTACTACTTTCAAATGTGGTGGGATCTGCCTTGGCATCAGCATCCACCATTATGCAGCCGACGGCCATTCGGGTCCGCATTTTGTGAACTCTTGGTCCGCAATTGCGCGTGGTGCTGATGCAATTTCCCGGCCTTTCATGGATCGGATCATCCTAAGTGCAAGGAATCCACCCAGACCCGCTTTCCCCCACTTAGAGTTCCAGCCAGGCCCCTCACTCAAAACCAAGATAGGGTCCAATATCCAACCACAAGAACCGCAAAATAACTTCCACTCAGTTAGAAGATTCAAAATTACCAAAGAACAAATGATGATCCTAAAGAGCAAGGCCAAACAAGGGGACAACAGTATGAGCTATACCACCTTTGAGACTCTAGCTGGTCATATATGGAGATGTGCTTGCAAAGCCAGAAAACTGGACCATGACCAACAAACCACAGTTTTCATAACAGTGAACGGTCGGTCACGCCTCAAGCCGAACCTACCCAAAGGCTATTTCGGCAATGCCATCTTTTCCGCAGCGCCGGTGGCTGAGTCGGGTGAGCTCACATCTAGGCCCCCACACTATGCAGCAAGCAAGGTCCATGGTGCATTGATGAGGATGGATGATGAATACTTGAGATCAGCAATCGACTACTTAGAGCTGCAACCTAATTTGAGTGCACTCTTCAGCGACATGACCCCGTTCGGATGCCCAAACCTAGTGATCAATAGCTGGGCCAGGTTGTCTATGGACGGTGCTGATTTTGGATGGGGAAGACCTTTCTTCATCAGTTCAGTAGGCAAGCAATATGATGGTTGCACTGTCATTTTGCCAAGCCCTTTGAATGATGATAGTGTCACAGTGGCCATTGCACTTCCACCTGAGCACATGAGTGAGTTTGAGAAAGTGATATATGATATATAGATCCAGACCCATTTGGAATGCTTGTAGGGACATCTAGTTTCAGACATCATCAGTAGAGTAGATCATTATCTCCTTTGAGTTATTGTGTATTGATGAGCAATAGTCTCAAAACGCACCGCTGCTTGACCGGTTTATTTAATGAACAAGTTTGAGCTGATTCAGTTCCTCTTTCTGGTTGGTAATCATCTAAGAGGCACCTGAATCCTTAGTTCCAGCTTAGACTGAGTCCCACAAGAGCTCCTCAATCTCTAAGCTTGTATTGAGGTGCACCACCCAACATTTCAACTCCAGTTGAGCTTTCATCTTCCTGGATAATGCAACATGAAATTTTAGCTCATCTAACAAAGAAGGAAAAGAATAGAAGTATTTATTTTCCATCAACTTAAGCACACGTCATGGTATTTCATCAAATGGGAATTATGCTCATCTCCAAAACTGCAATGGTAATGACCATGAGGATGGAGAAGTATGCACTGCTGCTATATAAGAGTTTACTTATATATAATATATATAGGAGAACTGCACCCATTGTTTTTGGATAATAGGAACATAATTTCAAAACTTTGAAGGGACTGTGAAAAAGTATGAAGAGCATTTTTATTAGATGTGCGTAAGATATATATATATATATATATATATATATATATATATATATATATATATATATATATATATATATATATATAGAGAGAGAGAGAGAGAGAGAGAGAGAGAGATGGACTCAACCCCAGGTTCTACCGCTTCCTTTGCTCGATAATCACATGGAAATATGATGCTTGAGAATTCAACTCTCTTCCATTTACCTGAAGAAATACCCAATATAGCACGACAGAAGAACAAAAAAAAAGGGGAAAACTCCATTTTCTTGAACATTAAAGCTTTCCACAAAATAAGCATCCACTGGTTCTCCTTAAGCTGCACAAGGAGCCGCAGCTCTCCTTGCTAGAGATCAACTCAAAAGATCCTTCAACTTGAAGGTCCCAAGTTCGATACCCTGGGTGAGCATATCTGGTAGGCAGCTTAACCCCTGCTTGCCCATCAAAAATGAAAAGGAACAAAGAATTCTCTTTAAATAACAAGATACAATTTCAGGTTTTCATGGTTCCATCCTAAGAAACAAATGCAATGGAAGCTAGTTTCTCATATAATTAACCAAGATAAAAATATTTTAAATCGACAAACCGTGATCTTGCTTCTCTTGATTTAAATGCTAATTTGAGACAAGGTTGAGCACTAGGAGAAACTTAAAATGGTTGAGTGAAACAGAAATTTGACGAACATGGCCTTATACAACAATAACAACAACTAAGCCTTTTACCCTAGATGGATTCTTTGTTTCCACATAGCCCTATCATGTGCCATGTTGGCAGTTACAACATAAGCTAGATCATTCTTTATTGTTTCTTTCCAACACTTTCGTAGTCATCCTCTACCTTTTTTAATACTTTCAAAATCTAGTTTTTCATACCTTCTTACATGTGCTTCTTTTGATCTTCTTTCTACATGTTCAAACCATCTTAAATTATATTCTCTCATTTTACCCTCTATTAGTGCCACTCTTAATTTGTTTCTAATAACCTTATTATGTATATGATTTTTCTGTGTATGACCACTCATCCATCTCAACATCTTCATTTCTACCAGAAACATCTTTTGTACATGTTGATGACTAACTGCCCAATACTCATAACTATAAAACATGTAGGTCTAATTATTACTCTATAATATTTATATTTTAACTTTAATGATATATTCTTGTCACAAAGAATACCTGATGCTCTTTTCTATTTTAATCAACCTGCATTAATTTTATGCGTAATATCTCCATCAATTATTTTATCACTATAAAAAATTGAATCTCGGTATTTGAAACCTTTTTTTAGGGATGCAATGTGTGCTAATTTTAATTTCTATGTCCTCTGAAGTAACCAAATGATAAAACTTACATTCCATATATTTTGTCTTTGTTCTACTAAGCCGGAAGCCTTTATTTTCTAATATTTCTCTCCATAGTTCCAATTTTCTATTAACTTTTTCTTTAAACTCTTCTACTAATACAATGTCATCTTCAAATAACATACACCAAGGTACTTCATCTTGAATATGTTTTGTTAACTCATTAATCACAATTATAAATAAGTATGGACTTAAAGTTAATCCTTGATGTAACCCAATATTAACTTCAAAGAAGTTTGTCATTCCTTTATGAGTCCTCACATGTTTTTACACCATCATACATGTCTCTAATAAGGTTTGTTTATGTCAATGGGATACCTAATTTTTCCAAGGTTTTCCAAAGAACATTCCTTGGTACCCTATCGTAAGTTTTTTCTAAATCAATAAAAATCATGTGAAGGTCTTTCTTTTTTGCTTTAAAATGTTTCATAAGATGTATCAAAAGGTGAATCACTCAATAGTAGATCTACATAGCATGAATCTAAATTGGTTCTCTGTTGTACTCGATACTTGTCTTAACCTACGTTCGATAATTCTTTTTCATAATTTCATAGTATGGTTCATTAACTTGATACCCCGATAATTTGCACAATTTTGAATGCCTTCCTTCTTCTTGTATATGGGTATAAGTATATTTGCTCTCCATTCCTCGAGCATCTTTTGGTTTCTCCATATTTCATTAAATAGTCTTGTGAGCTAAGTAATTTTTTTCTCTCCTAGAAATTTTCAAACTTCTATAGGAATATTGTTGGGTCCTATAACTTTACCACCCTTTATATGTTTAAGAGCTTCTTTAACATCATTATTTTGACTACGTCGGTAAAAATTATGATTTATATACTTTTCCTTGACTAACTCTCCTAAGCTAATACTAACATCTTTATTTTCATTAAAAAACTTATAAAAATATTTTTCTATCTATTTTTTTATGTCATCATTTGCCACTATAATTTTCTCATCCTCGTCTTTGATGTTTCTTGCAGGACTGATGAATTCATCAACAATGAACATGTGGAAGTTTTATCATCATAATGGAGATTGAAGCTCTAAGAGTAGCCCCACCATTTTCTTTACATAGTACCGAAGGTAGAATATTTTTACTTTTTCGGTCATAGTTTCCTCTAGTTTAGCTATAGAAGGTATTTGCTTATATTGTTTCATTTGGTAGTTAAGTGCACTAGGTTTTGAGTCATATAAGTGTTTTGGTTGGAAAACTTTGTAACAAATAGTGGCGAGAACTCTTTGCAAGCAACTAATAGGAGATCACCTTAGCATGGAAACTAAAGATCACCAAATGAGCCAGTTGACCATTAGATAAGGCTCATTTCTCTTACTTTGTAGGATAATCATGTAGTGTTAGTTTTTAGGTGTTATTTTCAACTTGCTTTAATGCCTATCATTAATCTCTATTTAAGTCATTGGAATGAAACGAATTGTAAAGAGGCTTTTGGTGTAGGCAATTTGTTGTTTGAAAGTACCTCTCTTCTCCTTATCTCATCTAAACTCGGCTAGCTTGGGTTTAGTAGGGATTATCAGGTTCATTGTCCTTATCAATCCCGATTGTGACAGGGAATTCGTTGAAGGCTAGAAATTGTTACAACCAGAATGCCTAACAATCGTTTGGTTCACATCACATATCCAATTTAACTTCCAATTGAGATCTTCAAAATAATTCAATGAAAGAACATTCAAAACATTTTTTTATGCATGCCATTGTTTTTCTTACTTCGTGTGTGTGTGTGTGTGTGTGTTTGTGTGTGCACGTGTGTCTGTGGTAAACAGTAGAACTAGCCAAACATCAACCCAACACGTTCCACCTACCAGCCCAACCCGAAAATTTGAATCCCACCCAGAAGAATATGTGTATGGTTTTAAAAGGGCAACTATTTTGCTATTTAGATGCTGATCCATTGGTTAATGATCTGGAACACCTTGTTTGGCAGGTTACTACTTTCAAGTGTGGTGGTGTCTGCCTCGGTGTCACCGTCCACCATTACGCAGCCGATGGGCACTCAGGCCCTCATTTTGTGAACTCTTGGTCCAGAATTGTGCGTGATCTTGATGCAACTTCCCCGTCCTTCGACAGAACCCTCCTAAGGGCAAGAGTTCCAGCCAGGTCCACCATTGAAAAGCAAGATACCTTCCAATATCCAAGGAAAAGATCCCCAAAGCAATTTCCATTCCATGAGAATCTTCAAAATTATCAAAGAACAAATGATGATCCTGAAGAGCAAGGCCAACCAAGGGGACAACACTATGAGATATACCACCTTTGAGACTCTAGCTGGTCATGTATGGAGATGTGCTTGCAAAGCCAGAAAACTAGACCATGACCAACAAACCACAGTTTTCATAACCGTGAATGGTCAGTCACACCTCCAGCCGAACCTACTCGAAGGCTATTTCGGCAATGTCATCTTTTCTGCAGCACCGGTAGCTGAGTCAGGTGAGCTCACTTCTAGGCCCCCACACTATGCAGCAAGCAAGGTTCATGGTGCATTGATGAGGATGGATGATGAATACTTGAGATCAGCAATTGACTACTTAGAACTGCAACCCAATTTGAGTGCACTCTTCAGCGACATGACCCCGTTCGGATGTCCGAACCTAGTGATCAATTGTTGGGCCAGGTTGTCTATGGACGGTGCTGATTTTGGATGGGGAAGCCCTTTCCTCATCAGTCCAGTGGGCAAGCCATACGATGGTTGCAGTCTCATCTTATCCAGCCCTTTGAATACAGTGGACATTGCACTCCCACCTGAGCATATAAGTGAGTTTGAGAAAGTGACACATGATATATAGATCCAGACCCATTCAAAGTTTACTAGTAGGGTATACTATGGTCTTATTTCGACTTGCATATATTAATAAGCAATAGGCTCAAAGCATACCATTTGTTGATTGTTTCATTAGAAAAACAAGTTTGAGCTGATGTTAACATCTAGTTCGTCAGCGGACCACCGATTTGATCCAATTCCCGTTTCCGGTAATCATCTTAGAGGTTCGGTGTGACATTTTGAGCTTACTAATACTCGAGCTCAAGACTGCACTGAAAGTTACTTTGATTCAGCAAGCTTTGAATCGAGAATGCTTGAATGAGTGGAGCTTGAGTACAAATTGCAAAGCTCCGGGCAATCTTGAGCTGCATAGGCTTTTAGTGATCCAATCTTGAGAAGGTCATGCTCGTTCAAGCAATGTGAGAAACATGAGCCTGTTAATACAACTGACTTTGCTCAATATTACCCCTTTTTCCTGGTCTAAACCAGGGGTATCTGGAAGCCCACAAGAACCCCGATTAATCTGGTTCATACCGGGTCAGCCCACTGTAGAATTAAACCTCTCCAAAGCACTGGTTTTTCCATTCGCAAAGATTCGAACTTGAGACCTCGCTTAAGGGGAGTAAGTGTCGAACCACTGGAACCAACCAAGCATGCATTTGCTCAATGTTACTTTAGTAAGGAACTACAGGTGTGTTCGATTCGCACTCAAGAAAGCGATAGAGGCCCGAAAACAGTGCTTTCCCTTTGTTCAGCTAAACCAGCATGCCCAACACTGGACCGACCCACACCAGCAAATTTTCTTCAGTAGTCTCCATTGATTTATGGAATCAATGTATAAGGATAGATACATCAGCAGACGAATTGTAATGCATGCCTTAAACTAGCCGAAGTCTTTTCGAATGGAAAGCCGGGGTTAGGTCGTTGCCCGAACTCATGACCTTCAACTTAGAAAAGTTCTTCTGGCCAGGAGAGCCAAGGATCCTTTTGCAAATCTACCGGGATGCTTAAGATTCAAACTCTCAGCCCTCAGGCCCACCTGATCTTGACCTGAACAAGTTGAACTTATAACATAAGAAGCGACGGATAACCACATTAAGCATCAGATTCTCCCACCTTCAAGATAGCTATTGCCTTGTTTGGAGAGGCATCTTTATCTGCTGCATGTGCTCAAATTCAGAAAGAAGATGCAACACTTCATCAAGGATTCCCTTGGATAAACTTAGGGTTGTTGATAACCATCACAGGCGCACGTGTGGGCATTCACACGCACACACATGCATACACACGGTACGGAAGACTGAACTCCACAACTTGTATTTACTGCTGTATCATCCTTTTACAATGGCAGAAGAAACAATCACAAAAACTGATAATGACAACAAATAGGCTATGCTACCCAACAGCTAAGTGGGCTCCTATTGTTCTAAAAGCTCAAACCCTCAGAGCTACCTGATCTTGCCGTGAGATCTTCCTTTTGCCCACTCTTTCTGCACCTCCACTGCCACCAACTATTGCATTACTAATCTCTCGGCAAATTGATAACTTCAAATCACTCATCAATGGATCATCTTCAATCACACCCACCTTTGCCTTCTTTTTCAATTTCAAAGGCTCCAATAGAACTTGAACTTCTTCATCTTGTTCCAACTTCTAACAATAAACAAGTAAATGGTAACTATAGAAGTGAAACTTTCCCACAGATACCGAAATTTGGCATCAATATAAGCATAAAAGTCAAGGTAGCCAACTACATCAGTACGGTACAAGTCAAGCACCAAAAACACAACATATTCAACAATCAATTTTAAGGGGAAAAAAAGAAAAGTTACAAAATTACACAGGCTCTAGAAAAGATATTAAGAGAACAACAACAGCCGAAAATAATGACTTTATTCTTAACGTAGCTGCACCTTATTTTACAACCGAGCAAAAATTAGATAATAAGCAAATCAACAAAAAAAATCAGCGGAAACCATTTTTTGTATTTTTCATCTGTAGTATTAAAGAGAAAGTCATCCCTCAGGAACAAAGTTAATATAGGTTCTACTAGGATTTCCAAAGATGCAATTTCGGACTTAGTGCTCGATCTTGAATTTGCAAGTGAATATGCATAAGAGATCGTAATCCTCAAATGCTACATGAAGTTCACATACAAGAACAACAAGCAAATTTATTGGAGAGGGAATAGTTGATTTATTTTGTTGATGAAATTGATTAAACTTGTGCATATATAACTGACCATGGAAATGTAATATGTGCAATGAAGACCAGTAAGCAAAGGCGCATACCACCAAGAAGTACCACAGACAAACGGTAAAAGATGAATAAATAAGTCCACATAGAATTTATAGAAGTTTGCAGTATCACTTACAGGTTCAGAAGCCTGATTCAAGTCCAAAAGAGCATGATTTCGCCTAGGAGGACCATCTTCTTTGGAAGTTTTTCTCCAAAGATCACTTCCACTTGGTGTGTCTAAGTTCTGGAATTGGCTAATCTTTTGCTTCGGCTTTTCAGACATTGGGTTGCACGATAAGATTTTGTGCCTTCGCTGTAAAAATCTGCATAAATCGAACCCACTCCCTCAAAACCAACAAATCCAAATTGAAGATGCAAAACCAAACAGGCATTACAGGGAAAGTATCAGTACCTAACTTCTGCCAACAGTCTTGATCTCCTCTCTTTGGCTTCTTGCACCCTTGCGTTCAAACCTTGCGTTTCCTACACATGAAAAGGTTTCAATTTTGAGAAATGAAGGCAAAGAAGCAATCTGAAATAAGTCAACAACCGAAAACAACAGAAAAGACAGTGCGAAAGCACAAATTGGAAGGAGAGAATGGAAGACTCAAAACTAGGTGCAAAAATATGAAAGGGATTAGAACTTCCAATGTTAACCAGAACAAGAGAGAAATAATGAATTGAGGGATCCCCGTTTGACTATATGCCACGAAAATACATGAACCATCTTTTTTTATAGACAAAGCAATGAAAAATATTAACACAGCCATAACAGAAGCCCTCTTTATAGCATCAAACCAGAACATCAAGAAGAGTCATACAAAGAAGGTATTACGATGTACAGAAGTGCAATTCTTCAAGGGAACGCAAGAAAAAATTGATGACAGAGCTCTTTACTTTTGGAATGTGTTATCACAACTCTCAGGATGAAGAAAACCATGATCAAGGATCGCTTTCCCTACAAGGAGAACTGAAACAAAATGGAGAAAAAGAAAGAGCACACAAGTTTCGTCTCCAAGGAAGACTACCCATCATCACAAAAGCGGCAGCAACGACCAACGTTATACAAACAAAATCTCAAAAACAAAGAAACCCAACAACATAGAGAACAGAGGGAAGAGGGCGGAGAGAAAAGGAGAAAAGATGGGCTCTTACCCTCAGCAAATCCTCGTAATCCTGCTTCAGACTCTGGTGCTTCGAAATCAATTTCTTGCCATCAGGCAGAGACGCCATCTTTCTCTCTCTGTGTATGAAAGGAGAAAGGAAGGAAGAGAGATGGGGAAAGAAAGGAAAAAGAGAAAGGGAATCAGAGGTGGAGAGGGAAAGCAGGCCCAAAATAGCAGCAGTCCCTCCAACCCTGATCAACAAGATGGTGCCACCTAAACCAAAACTTGGAAAACCCTCTCTCTCTCATACACCATACGCATTAGATTAGATGGTGTTCCCCATCAAAGATCCTAGAGAGAGAGAGAGAAAGGGTTCATGTGGGAATAGGCTTACCCAGACCCGCCCATGGGTCAGAGAGGAGGATACAAGTTAGAGAGAGAAGGGAAGACATAGTGAGAGAAAGAGAAAGAAGATGTTTTGTCGATGTTGAAGAGGTTGGTTGGTGGCATCTTCTTTGGCTTGGACTTCTTCTGCCCACTGAAGCACATCTGACCTGACCCCAAGAATACGGCGCTGGACACAAACTGGGTCTTGTTGCTTGAAGAGTCTTTCTCTCGAGGAGAATTATTGCAGAAGGGCATTCCCGTAATCTTCTGTCCCTTCCTCTCCTTCAGTTTTTGCTGTGCGCCTCTGCAGATGCCTTTCCTTTTTCCTCCATAAATTTCCAGCTGAGCCATTATACAAAAGAGAGAGAGAGAGAGAGAGGCTTGTTTCCTCCTCTCTCCAAACCGTGTTATGTTAATTTTTAGCCTTTGTAGAGAGAGAGACAGGCCATATGAAGGTGGTTAAAAATTGCAGAATTTGCATGTTATTGAAATACCCTGGATCGATTTGTTTTATCACGTCGGTGGCCGTTTCTCGTTGACCTTTTCTAAATCTTGTGCAGAGTGTGATTGGGTTGCCTGGTCACGATGCACGCCGACGTAAAATTTCGATCTATATCTTTCTTTTCCTTCAAATTTTCCAAATACCGTCCAATCGGCCTTTTCTTTATTAAAGGAAAAAGGTTTTAGAAAAAGCACAACGAGCTTCGGGTCACCAGACCATAGGGACGACTCACAGGTTGAAGGTCATGAGTTCGATACCAGGAATCTTCATTGACTTGAAAAAGTTTAGTAATAAAGGGCTTGCTTTCCTTGAAAAGTTTGTAACAAGGACATGAAATTTAAAGGAAGCCGCGTCTCTCATTTATTTTCTTGCATCACCTGAATTAGGACCTATAGACATTGCCGGTTCTTAACTGCTCCGACAGTTTTAACCGGAACCGAATTGAGCCATAAAGCGGCTGAACTGAGAACCAGAACGAGGGATCACTCAATTCGATTCCAGTTTCACCTCTTATAGAATCAGAACCGAAACTGGCAATTCCAAACTACTAGTTTTGGTATTTTTAAAAAAAAATCTTATACTTTTAAAGTTTTTAATAAAAGTACCGGTTACATGCGGTTCCATAATAGTACCGGAGCAGGTCCCTAGCTGGTTCAATTATGGCTTCTGGTTCTTGGCTAATTGGAACTGACGATTTGAAACCGTAGGTTCCGATTTACCCAAAACTGGACATGTCTACTATTTCCTATGATCCAAATCCAAGTTTAGCAATCCAAACAGGATCCAATCAAGAGTTTGATTTAAAATCGGTATTCACATCCAAAATCACTCTGTTTGGACCTGCTAAGGAAGAAGAGTCTACAACAACAACAACTAAGCCTTTTCCCATAGTAGATGGGGTCGGCTACATGGATTCTTTGTTTCCACATAGCCCTATCATGTGTCATGTTAACATTTAACTCACAATAAGCTAGATCATTGTTTATTGTTTCTTTCCAACACTTTTGTGGTCGTCCTCTACCTCTTTTAATACTTTCAAAATTTAGTTTTTTTGTATCTTCTTACACTTCTTACGCGTTCTTCTTTTGATCTTTTTTCTATATGTCCGAACCATCTTAAACGATATTCTCTCATTTATCCTCTATTGGGTTTGATACAGTTTAGTGGACCTTAATTGAATAGAATAACCTTGCATTGAGGGGAGAAATATAGCAGGGACACCAACAGGGTGTTTGATTGCAAGGTCGGGACTATGGAACTGAAACGAGTTTGAGTCAAGGCCTGCATTTGATCATAATGCTCTGGTAGAAGCGTTGGTGATACGAGGAAGGTGTTGAGAAAGTTTTAATGGTGGCATTCAATTCAATGCCTCCTTGTTGTTTCTGTGTTAGCTTCTTCCTCGGTTCCATCTAGTGATGATGGCGACCTTACATAATTTTCAAGGTGTGGCTCAGGAAATTTTTAATGATTTTCAGTATTTTGTATTGGAGTTTTCTTTTTGGACATGTTGGTGAACCCCAGATCCACATAGAAGATGGCAGAACCAGCTTTTACAAAGAAAGTAAGTAGGATGGGGATGCATGCTGTTGGGTCTGTGTCTGCAACGTTATCCGAAACCCAATTTTGACTTTCATGCCAAATGCGAATAAAGCCAGTTTAATTCAACCTGTCGTTACCTTTATAAGAAACATAAATGTTATCAATAAAACCAATGATTTTTTTATCTTTTCATACTCTTTCCATGAGACTCAATACTTGAATCTTCTCTTAAGAAACTATTATAGATATCAAAGTGGTGGATCTAGAAATTCTTTTGGGGTAGAGCAAATAGCCCCCAAATGGTTTTGGGTAGAGCAAACTATGCATTGTAGCCCATGGATCTTACCATGGGCTATAGACTTTAAGTTGAAAATCGATTTTGGATATTTTGGGTGGGGCACTCCGCTCAATATGGATCCACCACTGGATATCAATTGACTTAGCAATTGGATCATTGTCGGTATCGTGTCATTGACATGGGTTTTACCCTTTTAACTATAGGTGCTCCACGACGAGGAGTATGGGCTCATGGATCCCCTTTAACGTTAACCATATCTTTGGATGGGGTCCATTCTCGCCCAATCGCGCTTAACTTCTAGTTCTATGAGCTTTAGTAGATTAAGAGTGAAAATATTTCAATTGCATAAATGATATAATAAAGTTTTGTGAAAATATTGTAACTACCTAAGGCAACTCTCCTTCTTTATCTAAGCTTTAGACCGGATCTACAATGTGACCACTCACTATGGTGAAGTTCATCATTTGTTTGAGGATAGAAGAGGTTGTTTTTGTCAATGACAAGCTTGGGACAGGCAAAAACCTACCAGGTATATTCATTGAAAAAAAAGATCATGTAAATATTATAGAGCCATCGGGAACTAGTTGTGGGACTATCAGTAGTGGATCTGGTGGGGTGGGTACCATGCTACCCGAAATTCTGAAAATTGATATTTTTGTATTGAAGTTTCAAAAAAAAGATAAAGCACGCTCCACCCGAAACAAATTTTTGGATCCGCCAGTGGAGACGATCCTTCAAATTATATCCTATTATATTTTTTTAATTGCAAACATGGAGTGATATTGTCATAAAAAGGAAATACCAAGGTAGCCCTCTCAAGGTCCCCGATTTATGACCCACAATTGTGAACCCCTTATACCCTTGTATTTAAGAACTCAAGAGGTCCTTGGGGGAGGACTATATGCTTTTGGGTTTCATATCCCCTATGGTTATAATTTTTAATGGGGTGCTTGATTTTGATATCAAGACCACAATTTAAATTATAATTCTATTTTTGATAGACCTCATAATCAAGTAAAAAGTATAATTATCACTGTTGTTTACTGCATTGAGATACGTGTTTGATTATGTGGAGAACATAGTCCCAAGCCTCGTGATCAAACACTACAACTCAACATTTTGAACTTTGGGTATATCAATGAGGAATTATGCTTCTTTTGAGTTAGCCTTATTATTCTTAGCTTTCGCTAGCCACTTCCCTAGCCATATATATTAAAAGCTCCAAGCAATCGAATGCACTCTGCGCACTAAAGGAGAAGGTTTAGGATGCAAGTGCTTTTTCTTTTTGGTTATAAGAGGAGGCCGAAGCCTAATACACACCCACACATGCACCCTCTGGGAGTCGAACTCCTCACTACCAACAACGGCTCTAGAGTGCCCTACCACTGAGCTAATACTCTGGGTGCAGGATGTCAGTGCTTTGATCACTGCTCTACTAGCAACCGAGTTGTGGCCGACTGTGATATAACATGATGAAAATTTAAGCAAAATAATAAACTATAATAAACTCATCAATAAGGGACTTCACTAACTCAAGTACCTTAGTTTCACCCATTTGGTCAGATCCAAAAAATAAAACAGGATCCGGTGGATTCAAGTTAAGTTATGATCTTCGCATCCGAACAAGGATCCAGCGGATAATTGGATCTGACTAGGTCCACATTTGCATATAAAACTACAACCACACGAGCTAAACGGGTCGTGTTCAGTCAAAATTCTGAACCCAAATCCAAGTCCGAGTTATGCAAGTTTCAGTTAAATCGGATTCAGTAATTCAAGGATGCAACCCGAATTTGAACCCCGTTTTTTTTGGGAAGGATGAAGCCACGTGCACGTCTCGGATATCGAATGCATAAACTACAATTTGTGAGTCGAACCCATGAATTTTTAGTTCTTTTCCTTTCAGGGTATGGCGAGTCCGAAGCCATAGATGCGTTCCCTGAGTATTGAACTCATGACCTCCAACGTCGAGTGGACCCCTCGCCAGGGGAGCAACTGTTCGTTGCGCTGATTTTTAGTTCTTTCTTGCACTCACTCGCACACACATGCGCGTGAGCACTCACAAGCACTCGTTATCCCTCCCTTGAACGCCTCTGTGTGTGTGTGTGTCGGAGAAGAAGGAAGTGATGGCGTCCATCAATACGCTAACGAGCCACCTGTTGTACTCACAATCGGATCGTATGCAAAACCCTATCTCTTCTTCTTTCTGCACCTGTAACTCTCTCTCTCTCTCTCTCTCTCTCTCTCTCTCTGCGTGTCTTGTTCGTTTCTGAGCCATGCAATCGAGTTCTGGTTGCTTCTTTTCCATGTTACTATGGTTCCGTCCTCAAATACAACTTTTTAGGTCACAAGCGTGAGTTAAGAAGAATTTGGTACATTTTCAAGTAAAATTTACGGTTCTTGCTTTTGAAATTTCTGGATGAATTTCGCTACCGGTGGAAATAGGTTTTGTTCGAATAGTGTAATACATACGCGTAATGAAGGAACTCACATTCGTCTCCTTTTCTTATGGTGGTCGTATTTGGCGTTTCATTAGCTTCTTTCCATTAGCTGAAGCTATTACTGCTTCGGGGTAATTAGCTTCCTGTGTGGGTTGTGATTTGACAGTCTGATTGCATGACGTGTATATTAAGAAAAAAGAGAAGAAATGGTACATGTGTGTATCAGTGTTCCATTCTAATGTGTTATTTGTTCCTTTTAGTTCTTGGACCCTATTAGCATATATTGGAGTTCCATTTTGTAATTACTAGAATATATTAATTGGGATATGTTTGCTTAGAATGGATATAATGGCTAACTTGATCCTTGCCTCAGGCGAGCATGGTATCAAAGATATTGTTTTGGATTACCATACTGTTACTCTTCCTTGGTTGTCCTGAAAAAGAATGTGGTTGACCTTCTCAAAATCAAGAGTATATCTCCTTGGCATGAATCCAAATTGGTTCTCCGTTATACGCGATACTTGTCTTAACTTAAGTTTGATAATTTTTTTCCCATAATTTTATAGTATGGCTCTTGATACCCCGATAATTCGCACAATTCTAAATGTCTCCCTTTTTCTTATATATGGGTATAAGTGTACTCGCTCTTCATTCCTTAGGTATCTTTTGGTTTCTCCATATTTCATTAAATAGTCTTGTAAGTCAAGTGATTCTTTTCTTTCCTAAAATTTTTCGTAATTCGCACAATTCTAAATGTCTCCCTTGTTCTTGTATATGGGTATAAGTGTACTCGCTCTTCATTCCTCAGGTATCTTTTGGTTTCTTCATATTTTATTAAATAGTCTTTTAAGTCAAGTGATTCTTTTCTCTCCTAGGATTTTTCATAATTCGCACAATTCTGAATGTCTCCCTTGTTCTTGTATATGGGTATAAGTGTACTCGCACTTCATTCCTTAGGTATCTTTTGGTTTCTCCATATTTCATTAAATAGTCTTGTAAGTCAAGTGATTCTTTTCTCTCCTAGGATTTTTCAAACTTCTGTAGAAATATTGTCCGGTCCTACAAATTTACCATCCTTTATATGTTTAAGAGTCTCTTTGACTTCATTATTTTGAATACGTTGGTAGAAATTGTGGTTTATATACTTTTCTGATTTGGCTAACTCTCTTAAGATAATACTAACATCTTTGTTTTCATTAAAAAAATATATAAATAATTTTTCATCTATTTTTGTATATCATCATCTGCCACTAGAATTTTCTCATCCTCATCTTTGATGCATCTAACAAAATTAAGATACTAGTTTTCTTATCTCTAGCCCTAACTATCCTAAAAATATTTCTTTTACCCTCTTTTCAGTTGAGATTTCTATATTAGATATTCCCAAATTTTAGCTTTTGCTTCACCACGGTTTTTTCACTTCTTTCTTTGCTTTCTTGTAAGCCTCTAAAGTTTCACTAGTCTTCTTAGCATAATGTAATTTGTAGCATGCCCTCTTTGCCTTGATTTCATCTTGCACCACTTCACTCCACCAAGCTTATTTTTGTGCTGGAACACTTCCCTTAAATTCACCTAACACATCTTTCGCTACTTTCCTAATATGTATAGCCATATTGTTCCACTTCCACATATCACAAGGTGAACCAACATAATTTCAAGCATCTCCTCCACTAACATAATGTCAACTCCAAATAACATACATCAAGGTACTTCATTGTGAATATGTTTTGTTAACTCATCAATCACCATTATAAATAAGTATGGACTTGATGTAACTCAATATTAACTTCAAAGAAGTCTATCATTCTTTCATAAGTTCTCACACATGTTTTTGCACATTCGTACATGTCTCTAAAAAGGTTTATGTATGTCAATGGGATACCTATTTTTTTCAAGGATTTTCAAAGAACATCCCTTGGTACCCTATCGTAAGCTTTTCTTATCTCTAGCCCTAGTTATCCTAAAAAGCAGTTGAATTGAAAAAGAACCCATTTGGGTTCGATCTGTGAGTTGAAGATGTTAAAACCTTTTTTTTTACTTTATCTTAGCCGACCCCGTCTAGTATGGGAAAAGGCTTAGTTGTTGTTTATTTTACTTTATCTTAGTTTTAAATTACACATCAGTTCACACCAATCTCGACGACCTATCGTTGTTTTTCCCAAAAAAAAGTTGGATTCAAAAGTTGAAATTGGCATCAACTTAAACTGATCTTGTTGTACTTAGACATCAGAACTGGAACTGAACCAGGGATCCCCACAGTTTGGTTCTGGTTTCACCGGCAATTCAAACCATCATTTCGGACATCTTTTTATTCTTTTTTGAATTTTCAAATTCTTTTATGTACTGTTATGGGTTTTAGCGGTTTGCAACATGGTTTCAGTTCTGTTCCAGTTCTTGGTATTTGGAGAACCAGAATATGGCCATGTCTAGTTGTACTTTGGTTCGACATTGGCCTAGCAAAATATCATGATGTTGGCGTACTTAATTTTGCATGGAGGGATCAGGATCTTATAGTTTCTTAACATAGGATTAAACTGGATCATAGCACGAGTGGTAGCTCTCATGGCTAAGGGGTCTACTCACAAGTTGAAGGTCAGGTGCTCAATACCCAGGAGGTGCACATGGCTTGGGCCTCCCCATTGCACAGCACACACACAAAAAAAAACTGGATTGCCTTGGGGATTATGTCATGATGAGGAAACACAATACACGGGCATTATTTGGCATTATATAGCTCATGATGAGGAAATATAATAGTTCTCCAAGCTTTTTTGCTTGTTTAAGAATTTGAAATTTGAAAGCCGAACCTTCCCCAGCTGCTGTTTTTGTTCTTTTCTAATTTTTTTATTTGACCGTTGATAAGATGAACATTATTTGTGGGAGGGTTTAGCGTTCTATCTTCTTGCCTCGACTATGGATGGCGATCTCTAACACGATTCTGAAACCCATCCGACACGGACCCGACGAGAATTGAGCACAATGGCAACCGAGCCCACTTAGTACAGGAGAAGGAAAGGTTTTGGTTTTATCACACACGACCCAGAAACCTACCCGACGAGAGAATCGAGCATAGTGGCGATCAACGATCTATGTAGTCGAGCCCACTTAGTACAGGAGAAGGCATGGTTTTGGTTTTACCACAAAGTCTATGTACAGGGTCGTTTACGACACGAGTCTCTGTGATATGCGGTGTAACTTCATTCAAAAACAGGAAGCGCGCCTCACTAACCCTCGCGCATTTAAGACCGGCAGGATGAGTGACAGTGACACGGAAACAGTTTGATATGGAAGCGAAACAGGTTCCTCATCTTCTCTCTCTCTCTCTCTCTCTCTCAAGGAGTTTGAACGTTGTTCTTCCACTGTGACGGCTTTGCCTATGCCGACGTCTCTCTCTCGCTCTCTGCATTTAGTACCTACTACTCCCACTGTAGTGTCATGGACGATTTGCTTTGGAATTCATGTCTAAGCGGAGTGGTATGTCTGATATGATAATGAAGACACCCATTTATCTGCGTTGCTGGAACTTGAGTTTAATGTTTGGTGGAATGCATATCTCACTCAATGGTTGTAGTTCGTGAACTTGCCGAAACTTTCAGGTTATTTTGTTAAGGGGATGCGGCTGCTGTTCCGTGAATCATCTTGAAGGGCATTATGAGTATGTAACCAAAAGGATTGATTCGGATAGTTTTAATGGCGTTAAGAGTGTTTGTATTCTCTATTAGAATTTGATTTGGGTGTTGTTATTCTTTTGCTACAGCTTCAATTGAGCAACACAGCTTTCGCATTACAGATTCTGATCAAAAACCGCCATTGGCGCCTTCGGACAAGAATAATGATGGGGTCACCTCTCGAAAACCCAAAACCAGGGAAATTAGTTCTAGGTATATGCACTCTTCTTCATATACTTCATCACTTTTGACTCCTACAGTTCCAACGAGACATTGCCCGTCTCCAATCATCGGCCAAAATTCCGCATTACAGAATCTGAAACGAGCCCAATCAGTGCAGAGAAGACTACCATCAAACCAGTCCCTCTCTGGCAGGCCAACTGCCGCTGCTCAGGATTCAAATTTTAACAATGTTATTGCCGATTCGAATAGCTTGGCGACCGGCAGGTCGCTGGATGGTTTATGTCCATCCATGCGTAATTCTTGCGATTCCTACCAGGCTGACAGCTGCACTCATGTTAACAAAAGAGAACAGCATGTGGGTCATCCTTCATTGACGCCTTCCACCAATAGGCAATATGAATCTTCTGCAATTCCCTCCAAGGCAGTGCCGAAGAGACCGGAGGCAACTTTTCGGACCAAAAATGGTGATGAACCTGATAATTCAAAGGCTTTGGGTAATTCTCATGCTAAAATGGTTGGTCTCCATCATCGGGTGAGTAGAAGTGTATTGAAGGGGAATGCCGTCAACAGAAGTTTAGATCTCTGTGATAAAACTAGCAAGGCTGCTGCTTCGTTAGCTCAAGTACTGGGAGTGCAATATGATTCTATCAACAGGGATTTCCAGCAATCCGTTACTGAAGACTGCTTGCTGGTCAAGCAAAATAATGCAGTGAGGAGAATGTCATTTGATGGTAGAGCAGAGTCTGAAAATCACGGAACCGTGATGAAGGAGAACTTGCATTTCGCTGAGGAAGATTGTTCGTCTCATGTTTCAGATAGTTTCCTGCGTTTGTCTGATTCCCTGTCTGCTTTGGAGATTTTTTCAATCGGATGTGATCTGAACATAGAGGGAGATGTGGGGAATTCAAGAAAAGGTGATGGAGTGACAACTGCTAAGGAAATTATTGTGTCTTCGAGGTTCTTGCAGACGACAAACAATAGGAGTCAGCGTCATCAAAGGTGGCGATCTTGTACACCAGAGCGACACACATCATCTTCGACTCCGCGTCCTTCTCGAACACCGCAGCAGGCAAAGGGTACTTCGTCAAATCTACTAGAAAGAGTTACGTCAAATCCTTCCATCGATGGATCTCAATCTTTGCCTTCATCACCCATCAATTTTGTAACGGCTTCCTCACCATCAACAGGTTTGATCAGTCCATCCAGGATAAGGGAGCAAATTCTGTCCAGAACAAACTCTTTGCGTGTCCATTCTATCAGTTCTTCATCCATTCCCAATCTTGTTGTGGAAGAAAGGAAAGGAAATAAGCGTTTAAACCAGGTAAAAGATTCTCATCAGTTGAGGCTTCTTTATAATAGACATTTGCAATGGCGGTTTGCCAATGCCAGAGCGCATGCTGCATCAGCTGTCCAAACTGCGAAGGCAAAGGTAAGATCAAATACTTATAAGTTCTTTGTTCTTTCTTGCGATGATTGCAATTTTAGATACTTCTCTTTTGTGCATACTGAGTTACATCCACCACCTTTGAATGGATTCAGATTTATGCGTCAAGAACTTAAGTTGCAAAAGCAACTGCTTGGAAACTGTCGTACTAGTTATGAAGAACATTCTGGTAAATGGATGCTCAAATGCTTTGGCCTCTGAACCACGCCCTGGCTGATAGGACCATAAAAGATTGATAATGCCTTAAATCACAATAATGAGTATACAAATGAAATTATCTGTTGAGTTAATCTCCGTTTCCCCATCTTTGTTCTGTTTCAAGAATATGACATATTTCATTTATGTACTAATGGACAAGGCATGGAAAACACTATAAGGCGCTTGGAAGTACACAAGCCAATATCCTTTCTACTTTAGAATTAGGAGAGGTTTACAATCATCTCTTTTTCTTTATGATGCAGGATCTCCTTTACAATGTTTATGCAGTTACTTTGGACCTATGGCATCGTGTGACATTGAAAAATATTGAGCTTCAACAACTGCGCTGGGATATGAATCTGTATTCACTTCTTAAAGGGCAGGTGATGCAGTTTTTTTCCGTCTGTCTTGCTAAATAGATTCTTAGTGGTTTCAGTATATGCGAGTGCATCCAATTTACCTGGTTATTCGTTGCAGTTTCAAGGTCCATATAATTATTTAAAGGTGATTACCAATTTTTCAATTAATGATCACATTCTCCTGCTGATTAAAACTTCAGTTCAAGAATAATTCAACAAGAATTTCTCAGAATTTTTTCGCTATACTTATAAGTTCTTGTTCATCACGTAACTTTTTTGTTGCTGTCCTATCTATGACAAAGAACACCTAGTCTGATCTGGTTCCAGAATGAGTTAAATGTTTTTATCTTGTTCTCAACTTTTTATGATGAAGACATTACCGCCATGAGTCATGGGTTATACGTGACTAGGTGTTAGTTGTTGCAATGCAGGAAAAGATAGGGTCCTTCCTATCTGCATCTGCAAATTGATGTCTCTAGGTACAGTTGAGAACCAGGAGACAAGAGGGTCGCACTAATCTTTCCTTGTAAATTCACCTTCTATGACATGAAACACTTAATTGTAAGCTTGCAAGAAGAATTTGAATTTGTGCTAGCAGATGACAATATGCTCTTGAGCACTCCAAAAAAAATGAAACGAAAATTACTTTACAGGGATGCGAAGAAAGGTAGTATGTATAGAAGAAAACAGTAATTGTGGACAGAATTGGTGAGTAATCATTATATGTACAGTGGATGCTATGCACTCTACCCAAAAATGCAGAGTAGAGTGCACCATTTTGCAAAAGTAACCATGCACATGTGATCTTCATATCCAAAAATCTTAGATTCAACTATTTATATGCTTTTGTTGGTAGTAGACCAGATTTTACAAGGGTTTGAACAATTTTAATGGTTTTGCCTTTTAAAGTTAAAACATAATCATTACATTTGAAAAAATGTGATATGCACATATATAGCATTTCCATGTTCTTTTGGCATTCCAAATGCATTTCTACGACTAGGCTTGCATTGGACAATAGTTTGAGGGCTGGAGTTTTACTTGAGTACACAAGTCTTCTCCCTAATATAGTTACATTTGTTAATTACTTTTATGATAAGTGTTTTTGTGATGCCAACATGAAATTCATTAAACTCGAGTTATTCCTTTACTTTGCAAATGTTGTACTTGAATGTTGCTGATACTTAGATTTTCTGCTTAAATTTCATTGAATTGTGCGTGTATGTTTCGGGCCTGCCATTTTTCTTTATTCAAGTTCTTTTAATTCAATGGATCTTGTGAATTAAAATAGGCAATTATTCAGGTAAACGATGCTCTCTAACCATGTGCATGGTATTGAGTGATATAGGTACCTTATCTTGATGAGTGGGCTTTGTTGGAGGAAGAGCATTCTTCCTGCTTATCTGGTGCTATTGATGCTCTACAGAGTAAAACTATTCGTGTTCCAGTTACAGATGGCATAAGGGTATGTTTCACATTTGTTCTTGAAATGTAACGGAAGAGTTTCAACTTTCACGTGTGTTTGTGTATCTATCGTATGTTGCTCCTCATGTGGACTCATTATAACAGAAGAAATAAAAATTCCCACCATGTTGAAATTCTCTTAATGATTTAGATTAGTTATTTCAAAAGATGTGCTTAATAGATATCATTTGAAGGCTATGAATTTCTGATTCTTATATAACGCATACAGTTCCCACATTTTCTTTCTTGGAGTTATGGTTTGGTCTGGTGGGGGAGAAAGGGAACTTTAAAAACAACTAACAACAACAACAACTAAGCCTTTTCCCATACTAGACGGGGTCGGCTACATGGATTCTTTGTTTCCACATATCCCTATCGTGTGCCATGTTAGCAGTTAACTCCCAATAAGCTAGATCATTCTTTATTGTTTCTTTCCAACACTTTTGTGGTCATCCTCTACCTCTTTTAATACTTTCCAAATTTAGTTTTTCTAACCTTCTTACAGGTTCTTCTTTTGATCTTCTTTCTATATGTCCAAACCATCTTAAACGATGTTCTCTCATTTTATCCTCTATTGGTGCCACTCCTAATTTGTTTCTAATAACCTCATTATGTATACGGTCTTTTCTTGTATGACCACTCATCCATCTCAACATCTTCATTTCTGTCACAGACATCTTTTGTACATGTTGTTGATTAACTGCCCAACACTCAGAACCATAAAACATGACAGGCCTAATTGCTGCTCTATAATATTTACCTTTTAATTTTAATGGTATCTTCTTATCACAAAGAATACCTGATGCTCCTCTCCATTTTAACCAACCAGCATTAATTCTATGTTTAACATCTCCATCAATTCTTCCATCACTCTAAAAAATTGACCCTAGGTATTTAAAACTTTCCTTTGGGGGAATGCAATGTGTGCCAATTTTAATTTCTATGTCCTCTGAAGTAACCAAATGATCAAACTTACATTCCATATATTTTGTCTTTGTTCTACTAAGTCGGAGGCCTTTGCTTTCTAATGTTTCTCTCCATAGTTCCAATTTTCTATTAACTTTTTCCTTAGACTCCTCCACTAATACAATGTCATCTGCAAATAACATACACCAAGGTACTTCATCTTGATTATGTTTTGTTAGCTCATCCATCACCATTATAAATAAGTATGGACTTAAAGTTGATCCTTGATGTAACCCAATATTAACTTCAAAGAAGTCTGCCGTTCCTTCATGAGTCCTCACACATGTTTTTGCACCATCATACATGTCTCTTATAAGGTTAATATATGTCAATGGGATACCTCTTTTTTCCAAAGTTCTCCAAAGAACCTCCCTCGGTACCCTATCATAAGCTTTTTCTAGATCAATAAATATCATGTGAAGGTCTTTCTTTTTTGCTCTAAAATGTTCCATAAGACGTCTCAAAAGGTGAATCGCTTCAATAGTAGATCTGCCTGAATCCAAATTGGTTCTCTGTTGTACTTGATACTTGTCTTAACCTACGTTCGATAATTTTTTCCCATAATTTTATAGATATGTCATAGAAAGGGAACTTTAAAACAGGGGGAAAATTCCTAAAAAGATAATATGCATGGGTTATGTATGCTTTGAATTTTGATAATCCCCAAATTTGAGCTTCTCTCTATTATTGTCTACTGCTACTTTGCATATTTCCTCCTTTTGTGTTTCCCGTTTAAACTTTTGCAGACATCAGTCATAACTTGAATGGGGCTTGGATATGTTCTTCTGACCCAAACAATAGTTAGAATTCTTTTGTTAGCATATGTTGATTCTAACAGCCTCAGATGGATCATGTCAACCAGTTTGCGTGCTTTGTGAGGACCTAAAACTTGCTGAGAGTAAAAATGACTTCCAAAAGCTGAGAATTTGCCATGAAAAGTGTTTTATGGGCATCCAAAGCAAACTTCCTACCTAAACTGAATTACTTGATCGTATTCTCTCAAAACCAGAGAATTACCACACACACCCCCAAAAAAAAACTTCCCTTCGCTCTCTTGATCAATCAACAATTATGGTTTTGGCCATTTTGTTTGTAATTCCAAAATTTCTTCTGTTGCTTCCATCATGGTATAGATTTTCTCTATTACCCTCATAAGAGGACAAACTCCGCTCATGTAAGGGATCACCCTTTCATGGTCGGTCTCAAGCCCGAATAAAGGAGGAGGTTACGTTAGGCTTCCGACAGCCAGCGTAAAACTTTGTCGGACTTATTTACCATGTATTCTACAAATTATGATAGGGCTCTGTGGAAACAAAGAATCCATGTAGCCAACCCCATCTAGTATGGGAAAAGGCTAAGTTGTTATTGTTGTACCCTCATTAGAGGACAACTACTAGGTTACATGAGTCTGTGACCATCCGTTGATTGATTTCCCTTTCTAATCTGGTCCGATCTAGGCACATTTCCCTAAAGTAATTATCAGTTTTGATTTTATTTAAGAACTTGCTGCTAGTTATTTTTTTGTGCAAGTCTTGTTGTGCATTTATCTTTTTGTAGTGTCTTATTAGTAACAAAATCCCAAGTAAATGTTAGTTCTGTAACTTTTTCAGGTAGATATCCAATCCATGAAAGAAACCTTGCTTTCAGCATCAAACGTGATGCACATGATGGATTTGTTCATGTTTTCTTTACTGCCAAAGGTGACAACAACTTCATCATATGTTTCGGAAACTTTTGTTGATTGTTTCTCATTAAACTCATCTATGATCCTGAATAGTTCTATCTGTTATCTTGTAGAAATAGATAGATGTATTCATTTTAGATCTGGGGAAAGGTTTTCCTAATCCACTTCATACAGCACTAATTCTTGTCTATCTAGTTTGAATAATTGAATATTTTCTTGTATATGATAGGGAGTGTCATCAGTGAATTTGTTTTTAGGAAGTTGGGATTCATGTCACCCCAGCTTCTTTTTCTCATAGGTGGACCCCAGCAACTTGGAGCAGGGCCTCTCTTTGATTATCTCCAGAAGAGGGTTTTGGTATTAGTGAACAGCTGCCCTACGTTAAAGAAAAAGTTAGAGCCGGTGGATGATTTACCGTTGTTGACAACAGAATGGGCTGGTCATTTTGGACTGTTGCTTTGAAGATGCTCAAGTTGCAGGATGTGTTAAGTAGGAACATGCTTGAAGAACTTTGGACATGGTTATGCTTTTGTAAAATACCATAACTTTGGACATGTGTTAAGTAGGAACAGAATGGGTCGGTCATTTTGGCTGATTTTTTTGGTTAGTTTGAGGGAGAAAAATAAAAGGGTCTCTTAGGGGATGGTTCTTCTTGGAAGTAGTTTGATCTTTTGATTATTCACAAACGCATTAGCCTTGGGGATGTTTTTGATATGATCAATTTGTAGATCTTTCTTCTCATGTAAGTAGTGCATCCTCTTCATGCTTTACAGTAAACTTTTCTTGTGAGAGAGAGAGGCCTTATTCAATTGGGTTTGGAATAGTTGCAACTGGAGGTTGCCACTATTTTTCTTTTCAAATGGTTTGGATTGAGTTGGAAACCAATTTTTTACTTCAGTTGCTTCAAGCGGGTAATAAAATGAGTTCAGATTTTGTGTCCTGCAGCATTTCTCTTGCATGTAAACGCACATTTTGGGCAATCTCTCCTCTAAAATATGGATTTTTACTGAGAACATTTTCATCTAAACTAGATAAAGTCTGATCCATAATGGAGCTGAGTAGAGCTGAGAACTTTCATGTTATTACACAGCTTGAAGGTTCAAATTAGCTGCCTTACCATGAGCTTTCTTTGGTGCCAACAACCATTGTTATTTGTGGTTTCATATTTCTGAATGCTTGAGGTGAATTTATCAATACAATTTCTGTCTCTTTTCGTCCATGGTTGGTGAAAGTCTGTCATGGTGTTGAATGGAAAGTATTGCTTTGAATTTCTTTCTCTTACCTAGATTAGCATGATTAATTTACAGGTAGAAAGGCTTAATTGTTTTACCTCTGAACTTGCTGAAATCTTTGCACAAGAGAGTACACTCGTTGACGAATGTGGAGATCTACTGTCTACAATTGCAGCAATGCAGGTAAGGAAGGACTCTCTGGTTATGGAATTCGTTTCTCTCTCTTAGTTCCATGTTGATTTTGTCTGCCAAGATTTTATGTGGGATAACAAAGAGAAAGTGATGCAAACAGGCACAAGAGTCCAGCTATAGGGCGCATCTGACACAACTAAAGCAAGCAAGTATTGATGCCAAGAAAACAAGTCCGACAGTTCAAGAAATGGTTTAAAACTTTGTTTACCAAAGCAAGTACAACTACTTGGTTCTTCAAGAGTGTGTACCTTCTCTTGGCTTATCACAATTGAGCATGCCTTTCAGATACAGGAAGCTTCTGTGTCATCGATTATGGCCCTCCCTTCCCATTTTTAAAATTTTATTGTAATTCTCACATTGTGGAAATCCCAACCACCAGAAAAGAAATCTGAGTGCAGTGATTCGGGAAAATAATCTGCCAAGGACGATTTCATTAATTTGGTGCTGCTTCCCCATTTAGGTATCCCATTGAAGTTTTTTCTTGATGCAGTGGTTGTCTTATGGTGAAAAAGAATGATAATTACCAGTCCAAGTTTGTCCTGTTGAGCTCTAATCAGCTTGTTCACGGGTGAAATCGCATGAAGAAGAGAAAGGAATCTGCTTGAAATTTACCAATTATCTGGTACTCAACAGCAAACGTATTAGGGAACTAACTAGAACTTTGCCCTTACCCCCTCTCTCTCTCTCTCTCTCTCTCTCTCTCTCTCTCTCTCTCTCTCTCTATATATATATATATATATATATATATATATATATATATATATATATAGAGAGAGAGAGAGAGAGAGAGATCTCAAAAAGTAAATTGTATCATTGTACTTTCTATTCTCTAATTGAATATACAAGGATACAATATACTTTTTTCATTTCAAATATCCACGGTTGATTGTACCGATCAAACAGTAGAGATGTTTGAAAAAATTTAAGCATGTATTTGATTGAGTATAGATTACTATTACTATCTTTATATATGTATATATATAGGCAGATAACTTAGTTAATGCCCACATGTATCCATGCTTAAACATTCTCAAGGATTTCAACCATCATATTAGCGAGATAGGTAGTTAAAATTCAAATTAAAAAAAAATCTTAATACATTTCGGTGATGCAATAAATGCACCCCAATACTATTTGCTTTGTGACTTAATAACGGTCTCAACTATTGATCTTAAAGATTAAACAATTGAAACCTTTAAAAGGATTAGATCATGGATGAGTGTGTGCATAAACTATTCTCTCTTCATATACTCAAATTTTGAAAGTTTAAACAAAATATGCTCCCTAAGTTGAACCCGTGGGCTGAGCCCACTGTGTAAACATCAGCTATTCAACCACCCTAATCTTTTAGAACTTGCATGGAGCAGTCCAGGTTGGCGATTCAATAGAACTCAAACAGATAAGGGCTTTGAAGGTGCATAAGAAAGAGCTAATCAAACTGAATGAACCATCCAAAGTTTGGAAAACTTCTCAAGATCGCTAATAGCGACTTGATTTTAGGACTTTCGGGGACATGCTAGAGGAAAGAAAATAAAACCCAAAGATGGGAACACCAAGAATCAACATGAATCAGCTTATGGCGCAGAAATTACTGTACCAATCCAAGTGCCCAATGGTCCTTCACATCAGCAAGATCGTTGTGCTTCCCACCATTGCGTATGCATTTCTGAGTGTTGCAGAAACGACCGAATTTACTCGAAGGACTGTTGGGATGAACAGTTCCTAAAAAAGATTGACTTGAATTGATTCATGCCTGAGAGAAACATCAGCTGGTTATGCTCTTAATCATTCATAATAAAAGAATTATCTGCCATCCTCAATTGGTGCCTTGTTCACCAAAAGCTCTTCGCTATTATGATGACATTCTTGATCATTCAATTATTTTAGAAGATAGAAAAATTAAGATTGACACACATTCTAAGGAAATTTTTAAATACCTAGAGTTTGAGTGATGAAAAAATTGATGAAGATATATGGTTGGGTAAAATGAAGAGATGCACCAGGTATTTTATGTGACAAAAAAATATCATTAAAGTTAAAAGGTAAAAATTATAGAGTAGGAGATAGGCCTTCTATGAGGGAAAACAGTTTAAGATATCATGACAAAAATCAAGATACTGAGATACAAGGAAAGACTATACACAATTTAGAAACAAATTGAGAGTAACACGAATAGATGATAAAATGAGAGAAAATGATTTAAAATGGTTTGAATATGTAGAAAAATGACCAAAAAAAGCTAACATGAGAAACTAAATTATTTGAATGTTAAAAGAAGAACAGAAAGACCATAAAAGTATTTGAAAAGAAATGACAAAGAATGATCTAGTTCATGTTGAGCTAACTGCTATCATGTCATATGATCGGATTCTATGAAAACAAAAAAAATCCATGTAACCAACTCCATCTATAGTGAAAAAGGCTTAGTTGTTGTATCCATCTCCCAAAATCCCATATTGCTTAATCTCTATCAGTATCTAGGTCCCACATTAACTCCAAGAACACTAAACCCAGACTGATATTTATGGTTTGCGGCAATGTTGTAAAAAACATATTGGACCGCATGTTGCACGGGTTATGTTACATGATAAATGCACCATATTGTATGACACTCGTGCGGAACTATTTTATGTAATTTGAAAATATTAAAAATGCAAAGAAAAAATTCAAAAATCATAAAAAGTTGAAAAGTGAAATTAATCAAACAATTAAGATAAGAAAATACAACCAAAAACACTAAATTATTGAATACGATACATGCACCTGGATCATGTCAAATGTTGTAAAGTGGTATACCTATGAGAAAGAAAAGACAAAGCGGTTCTCTTCCGGCAAACTCAAGAACTGCGTAGAGTATACTTGATTTAGAAAATTTGGTCTAAATGCACTCCAACTCTGGTTTTGGAAACAAGGCAAAACGCATCAATCCAAGCACAAAAAAGAGAGATAGGGCAACTGCCCAATATGGTGTCAACTTTGGTGCCCCGACCCTTTTGTTCTCCTCTTTATTTACAATTAAAAGATCACAAGACAAACTTCTTCATGGGCAACTTATTCAGATAACCAAGAAGTACCGAGAGCTGCAACAGCTGAAGGCTTTGGATTTACTGAGACACAATGAAACTTGAGAGACAATGGGGTTCGCTCCAAAATATCCGTTTGAATTGGAATCCCTTTCCCTAACATTCCGATTCTCATCTCTGACAAGAATCCGATTCACCTTCCTTTACTTTTTTTCTGATGCTTAATCTACCAGATGGAATTCGTTTCGCACCCCTTTCCCCAGTACCCGATTCCCACATCTTTTCCCAGTAATGTGGATTCTTGGAAGCTGCATGGGACCCCATTCTGTTGGGAGCTGCTGAAGCTATCAGAGAATAGATTTGCTTCAGCAGCTCAATGGTCAGTGAGTTGACAATAATAGTACATTAGGAATTTAAAAATCCGAGGACTCATAAGCAGATGCATTCGGCATTTGGTCTTCCAAAATACATTGCTTTCCGAGTTCTTTGATGTTCCTATCTCGCTAATCGGATGGCTGAAATCCTTGAGAATGTTTAAGCATCGATACGTATGGGCATTAACTAAGTTATCTGTCTGTATATATACATATATAAAGATAGTAGTAATAATATATACTCAATCAAATACATGCTTAAATTTTTTCAAACATTTCTACTGTTTGATCTGTACAATCAACCTTGGATATTTGAAATGAAAAAGTATATTGTATCCTTGTATATTCAATTAGAGAATAGAAAGTACAATGATACAATTTACTTTTTGATCTCTCTCTCTCTCTCTCTCTCTCTCGATATATATATATATATATATATATCGAGAGAGAGAGAGAGAGAGGGGGTAAGGGCAAAGTTCTAGTTAGTTCCCTAATACGTTTGCTGTTGAGTACCAGATAATTGGTAAATTTCAAGCAGATTCCTTTCTCTTCTTTATGCGATTTCACCCGTGAACAAGCTGATTAGAGTTCAATAGGACAAATTTGGACTGGTAATTATCATTCTTTTTCACCATAATGAATAAGATTTAAGGGATAAACATCAAGAATTACGTGTGTAGTGGAAATTCCTTGAATCAGGATCAGCTTTGGTTGGATTCTAAACTCGATTCCAACCATTGCATCCTCTGAAAAGCTATTCTCGAAGTCATAAAATTAGGTGTGTGAGAGAGAGGGAGAAAGATTGGGAACAATCCCATATTTAATAGGAACTCGTCAGTCAATGGAATATCATCAATTTTGGTTGAATGACAAGCGTGACTCCGACAAGTCAAATCTCTAGAAAGTGATTCTCAAGGCATAAAAAAAGCATAAAATCAATTATTTTTACTTATTAACCAAGGAAATTACAGTCGAGCACTGAACATTAACGGAGTTTGTTTAATAATAACCTTACATCATGATGCTGCTTTAATCTGAAGCACTACCAACCCCTTTCTGTCATTGACAAAAATCCAAAAAAAATCTTACAATTCATATTAAAAAATAACTACACTTTTGTGCCCCCGAAAAACTTCTAATTTGTTGGTGATAAATATTTATATTGATCAGCAATTGATGCCACACTTCTTCAAATCAGGACCCTTAGCTCTCGTCACAAACGGATCGACCTTCACCCACAACAGCGAAAAGATGGAAGCCAGAAGCACAGACCATATAACAACATTGGTGGGAGTCCGGACCCACGATTGGTATCCGTTGCTGATGGCGTCGGAAACTCCGGCGACGACACCGATCAGATTGATGATGAGAAGTGTGGTGGGTGGTATGAGAAGCGTCGTCCATTTTATGGTGTAGAGCTCGCCGAACTCTTCGTCATCGGAAGCTTTGGACGTGACGGTGAAGTTGGTGTCTATTCCGGCCAATATTTTGAGGAGTCCTTGAATGACCGCGAAGAGGTGAGCGGAGACGCCGCCGATCACCCGGAACTTGCTCGTTGCGCCATCATTCTTCGATGCTGACGCCTTTCCACCGGAGCTCGAGGATGCCAGTGGCAAAGATGGAGATGAAGAGCATGATGAAGAAGAGGCTGGCAAACGTACTGATCTGCATGTGTATAAAGAAAATCATGTAAGCATAAGGAATCAAAATTACTATAAATTACCAAAACCGAACCTTATCCGACGATAGGTACGTCGGCTGCATGTATCTCTGGTCGCCACTGTGCTTTCTCTAGTAACTTATTAGCATTTAATTCTAAAACAGATGACTTTATTTTAACAAATGACTGTCATCATATTGGAAACGCATTTCAATGAAATGCCAAACATACTAAATTTAGAAGAAATAAATCTTCGAATGAAGTATTCTTGGAAGAATTGAGTTCGAGCATGGTAACTTTCAACAAATCCAACTATACTACTTAATTTGGAAAGAATAAACCTTTGAATGGTATAACATTGTTGGAAGACTTGAGTTCGAGCATGGTAACTATAGGCTGTTTTGGAATATGAAAACAAAAGCATGTGCATGGTTAAAGATATTAGCATTTACCGTGGGCATGATGAATTTTCCGGAGAGTAAACAGACGGCCGGGAGAGTGCAGTAAGCTAAAAGAGGCAAGGAGGTGAAGGGGTAGATGGTGGTGTTGATGTAAGCAAAGCGTTCCAGCCATTTAAGATGGCCCCCTTTATTTCCATACCAAAATGGGCCGTGCCTACTGAAGAAGCCCACCGCAGAACTTGGTTAAGTCGGTCCGATAGATTGATGGGTGCCGACCCTTTGAATGCCGGACGCTTCGGCATGCAGTATGTCGACCTCCACCCGCGACAATGCATCTTAAAGCCTGTTAGAATATCCTCTGTGATTGAACCATATATCCAGCCCAGCTGCAAAGACAAATATGTAAGATTTTGTTTTCATAATTGCTCTAGCACAAGGAGCATCGAAATTGTTATGAGCAAGTTGAGCTACATAAGATCCATAAATATTTGATTCAATGCCTAGATAAATATTGATTGAGTGATGCAATATGTAAATGTTTAACCTCCAATCCCTATTCAGTTCTGTCTTCATAGCCACAACTGATGACGTGAATGGCTTCTTTGAGCAGAGCAACTGGACTGGCTGAAGGGGGGAACACCTCCATCTTCCATCAACGTAGATGTGATCAACGCTGCTGATTGCCCGAATTTCTTCTCAAAATTCATCTGTGACATCAATACTTGTCGTCGTCGAATCCTAGATTGAAATCATTAAACCAGCAGTTAAGTTATGAAAGCTTCAAGTATCTGTAACTCTTTCTGCTGCATTTCGCCAAGATTGTACCTTGACCACCCGTGTCATGCGATCCATTCTGATTACGGTTTGATTTTCCTTTTCTGAACTGATCCTGGTCCTTTCGACGATCGAATCATGGACAGCAACCACAGCTTACCATCTTGGGACGTTTGGGACCCTTAGGAGGCTCATATCCATACAGAGCTTGTCGTCGGAAAACGCAGCCAGTGCCAACATAAACTGGACCTTGAATTCCATCCAACCCTTTCATGTTGATCTGTGATTTTTCATAAACAAAGTGTCCCCTGTTATAAGATATAAGTATATTGAACTTATGCAAGTAGCGGAAAGTTATGACCATCTTATTGCATATGCTTGATTGTCGGATCTGTTATGCACAATATTTCAGCTATAATCTACTGCTAAAGCAGTTGAATCTTACGTCGAAGAAGACGGTATTGCGATTCGCATATCGATCGTGCTTGTTGATCCCATCAAACCTCTGCGGGAACTAAGCATAGCAGACCTTTCTCCCCATTTGCGGATCCATCAAGAAACACATTGCCTCTCTTATGGCCTTGCTGTTATTTATCTAATGATCACAGTCCAGATTGAGCATGAATGGTGCATTTGTCAGTATGGCCGAGACGCGAATCTGCATTTTCCATTTAGAGCGTCAACCACACTATCACGCACACACGCACCTTTTGCAATTAGTAGCAAGATAACCGACACTATATAGAAGCCAACATCACTAACGTATAAAAGGTCCAAAATCAGCCAGCTACGATACCACACACACACATATATATATAGGTACTTGGATCGACATATCCAGGTATTCTGTTGTTATTTTTGGCATTTATTGACAAGTATAACTCTGTGTCATATGATATCAATCATTTTCACTTTTTTGTATGATATTTTATTCATTAAATCTAAAGAATATTACATCACCTTGTAAAATGCGGTACAATATAAGCACATAATATGATAGAGGTCTCCTATCACATCTGCACTATCACTAAAAACCATCGTACTTTTTGATAGCCTTAACATTTACAGCAATCTGATTCCTACAGTACTTACCAGAGCGTTCATGGCGCCGGCCTTTTTGTGGTGCTGAAACCCAGGCCTAAACATAGCCGGTTTCAAACTGGCACGCCGGTTTCAACCGAAAACAAACCGGATCAAGAACCGAACCTAGTGAGACCGGTTCCAGAACCAGGATGCACCCAGTTCTGTTCCAGTTCTACCTTCCATGTAACCAAAACCGGAAAAGGTGGTTCCTTTCATATATTTGTTTCCTAATTCAAAATTTTAATAGTTTTTTCGGTTCTGAGTGATTGAAGTCTCAAAACTGGAACTAACCCCAGACTGATTCGGTTTCGAGGTAACAGGAGCCGGCCATGTCTACCCGAAGACATATTTGTCATTTCCAACAATGTTTGAAACTCACCAAATGAAACAATGTTCAAGATCAATTATGCAGTTTTATATAAATAACAAATCAATTAAGCTGATTTTGGTAGTTTTAAAGTAAAATAGCTGGTTGGCTACCTCAAAGGGAGACGATCAAGATATGTCTCGCGATCGATGGGGAACCACTTGGGAAACTGGTCAAGAATCCAGGAGAAGGCGAACCAAATCTTGCAGATGATGGAGGTAAGCCACAGTCCAATGGTATCCTAAGCTGGATTCAGGATTCGGAGGAAGAAGGCAAGCACCACCAGCCGCAGCATGATCACCATCCTGTATGGGTTAATCTTGCTCGATGTGATCGGTACCTTACTTGACAATGGCTGCCTTGCTTCATCCATCCTGATGAACTCAAAGTTTGAATGCCAGAGTTTAAAACTCGCAGTTAATTGGAAGGAAATGATAAATCATGATCTTACTTTTATAGAGTTGTGTAATAATATGCTATAAGATTGAAGGTTGATTAAAAATCACCGAATCCAATCCGATTGTGCCTCTTAGATGGCTTGGTTTCGGTTTTGATGGGATACAGATATTTAATTCAGATCGTCAAAAGCATTGAATCTGTATCTGATCCAGTTAGTGGTCAGACATGATATCGGATTAGGATCCTGACTCTTATTAAATCAGATCTGGATTCAGATAAATCTGATCCATGACATACAAAAGTTCAGAAGTAGGCTCATAAGAATGTGACCAAGTTCATGAAATGGGAAAAGTTTATGAACTTGGTCGTGTTCTAATGCAACAGATTCTGGTTCCTACAAAATCAAAGGTTTAGAGCATACAGCGGCATGTCTGGATCAATATCATCAGGATCTGGACCCAGAAATCCTTGTTTGGTTTTTAACTCTTCCATCCTGTCTCTCCACCCAGCTTGCATTTCACTCTATTGAGATCCCAATTGTATGTTCCATTTCCTGATCCAAATTAAGATCTTCGATTAACCAAAACTTCTTGTATTTCCGTCAATCATGAGTCGACCCAAAGAAACATATATTCAGGACCAGAGGGCTTACCATACTCGGTAAGGGGATTTGGATGAACCCGTTTGTGGATCGAAGAAGCAGCAAGTCCATTTTGATCCGAATGATTTGGAAGTGGAAATTCCCCACTTACCTATATAAAAGGAAAAAGATTATATCATGAGCATATGACGACTTGAATCACCATTAACTTCTAGTTAGATCTAGATCCAAATCCAAATCCAAATCCAAATTGGACATCCCATTCTTCTCAACCTGTTTGGTAGGGGGGAAATTTCGTGTACATTACCGGGCGGGATAACAATAGGAGTGTCAGCGAAGCGGGCATTAGTGACAGAGTGGTCATTGTCCTCCAGACCCCGGCCATACCGCATCTTCCCATGGAGCATGTCCTCTGCTTGGTGCTGTCGAATGGTATTCGAGCCGCCGTCCTTGCTCGATGTCATCCACATCCTCTTCGTCCTCGTCCCCATCCACCCTCGGACTCCCTGCAAAACTTGGCTTACGTTAATACATTGAGGCAATGATTCCTGCCTCAAAGAGACCATGCTGGACTTTGGCTTATGCAGGATGTTACGAGCTCATGAGAGTCGAACCCCCGACTCCTCATATAGCAGCTATAGTTTTTTCTTGTTTTCCTTGTGAGAAATTCGTATACCTTTGTTATAAACTCATTTTGTATGAATAACCTTTTTTTTAATGTTGTTTTAGGTGGATGTGTTCGGGTCAGGTTTTATATTGCCAGCTTGAGGTCTAACGGGTTGAGAAAATTGTACGTACCCTTGAGCCTCTTGTATCTGGTCTTGCACTGAGGGCAATGCTGGGTGCCTTCCCTTCTTTCATATTCATAGCATGGGCGGCACACCGGGAAGCCGCACTCGTTGCACGCAATAAACAGCTCACCGTCGGCCATTGTGCCGATGTAGTCGCCACATATCTCTCAGAGGTGGCCGTCTACCGGTCTCAGTGGCCTCGGCTGCACCAGAAAAGCTGCAGCTATGTGGGGAATGCAAAATTGCAGACTAGAATGCAATGGTTGTGTACATCCAAACATGCCACAAAGAGTTTCACTTCTTGTATCTGGTCTTGCACTGAGGGCAATGCTGGGTGCCTCCTCTTCTTTCATATTCATAGCATGGACGTCACACCGGGAAGCCGCACTCGTTGCACGCAACAGCTCACCGTCGGCCATTGTGCCGATGTAGTCGCCACATATCTCTCAGAGGTGGCCGTCTACCGGTCTCAGTGGCCTCCGCTGCACCAGAAAAGCAGTAGCTATGTGGGGAATGCAAAATTGCAGACTAGAATGCAATGGTTGTGTACATCCAAACATGCCACTTAAAGAGTTTCACTTCATTGTATGTGTAGCCTATCATATCAAAGTAGTTTGGATTGGCCGTTGGTTCAAATCCATATCCATGAATGGTTTGGGTCGTCTTATCATATCATATCCATGGGGCTCAACATAACTTACGGGCTCAACATCTCATCTTCATAGAGAAGATGAAATATTTGCTTGTTTAAGTTAAAATTTGATTTTTTTTGGTCCAACCTTTTAATTTTAAAAAGTAAAACTATGTCTCATTGAGCACATGTGCACCCACCCAACTAATAAGGCAGCATGTTTCTCTAGCATGTATATCTAAGTCCTACATGAGACTATACAAGCTGAGACTGAGCCTTTCAAACATGTTGAACCATACTTACGAACTGAGCAAAGGAAGAGCTTGCCATGAGCCAAGATGAGTCGAGCAATGAGCAGGTCATCTTGTTTTGCAGTCGTATTTACTAACGAAAACACGCAGTTTAGGGGCTTGGTAAGTTGTGGTTATTAGTTTTACCTCTTCATGGCCCTGGATGACCACCAACTCGTTCCTGTTGTGAGATCCTGCAACCGATCCAGCACTCGCCTCCATTTTCTTCGGCTTCCTGCAGGTGGATGCTCGAGAATCGTCTCCTTCAGGATTAGTTGGTAGTGTCAAGACTCCCTTATATAAGGACCTTTTCTTCCTCGTGGTGGGGTTGGATTTTCCTTCATTTTCAGTTTGTTCTTAGGTCGCCTTTGCTGTACATTCAAGGGAAGCTCTCAACTACTGGACCCACATTTACATCACCCAACTATGGTTGGTGTATAAAATTAAATTACAAGAACACAGATCATAAATTAGTGAGGAAGTCTTGCACCAGTAATAAGGGTGAAGCCGAACCGGGTTCAGTCTTCATAAGATCTAAAGTGTGAATCAAACATATCCGCATTTGCTTAGTTGAAGTTTTTTCAACATTCGGATCCAATTTTTCCCAATCACGGTCACTTGCATAGATCGAATCCAATCTTGTTATGTTTCACAAACAGTGTTGTTTCACCTCTATGGCACCAACCGTATTTATTGCAGAGTAAGACTTGGTTTTGGTTGGTTAAGCTCTATTTGCAGAATAGTATTCTATCTAATTCATAGTTTCGGTTCGATTAGTATTCATACATCAAATTCAACTTAATCGATCTTGCCTCGCTTCGTTCACACCATGTTGATTTGGATCGATCTACAAAGCACTAAGGCCTTGTGGTCAAGTATTTGCTTGGTTGGCTTGGCCAGTCGGGTATACGGGAAGGAATGTGAAGCTCAGAATGGCAATTAAGGTGGGGAAGACGAGTACGTTGGTGCGGGACTTCCACCAAACATAAAAGTAAATGTATTCCCAGAATGCATGTGCTTATTTATGGGAATAGACGAGTGAAGATTCAAGCTAGCAACAGGACTGTCAACACGGAAGCATGGCAAGGACACGACCACAAAGATTTGTGTTTGTGGCCACTGAAAGCAACAAAGAAGGGTTGCGTTCGGCTTGACCTGCTTATGACACAAACATGGAAGAGCACAGCATGTGTATGACACACACATGAAATAGCACGCATACGAAAACGACCTGGAACACAAAATTGTTACCTAAAGATCATGTACAGCAACCTCTTCCTGTTTCCTTTTTCCCTAAGCAAGAGAGGGGACCATGTTGATCAATTAACGTGAAAGAGCTGTGAATGGCCACTCCCAAGTTGGTTTCATCCCGTAAGCTTGCATCACCAACCAAATCAAGATAGCGACTCCAAACCGAAGGCTTGAGGAAAAACTTGGGAACTTTGATCTTTTAATCCAAAGCGAAACCATGTCATCTTTCTTTAATAGATACATTGGTGCCTGCCTTCTTGTTCACAATTACAAGGAGACAACACCCAAAAGAACCACCCTACGCCTTGCTGTTGTTCACGATTACAAACCAAATGTGCCTAACCAGGACAGTGGAAGCCTTTCCTCCTCTCTTTGAAACAGGGCGTTTCCCCTCCTGGTTTTATCCATGTTACAAACAATTGTGTTTCATCATGCCTCTGGATTCTATAATTTTCTGAGGAACAATTGAACCCACCTGCCATTATTCTTCAGTTCTGCATCGAGGTCTTTCTATAGAGGTATGCAAACCGAATCAGTGATCGACTTCAAGGCCTTCTTACCAACCTACTAATAAGATTCTAGGTTAGAGAAACAAAGTCCCATGAAAAAAAACAGATCAGTAGAATCCAAAAAGTAGGACATGACCAAAAGGAAAGAACATAATAATAGGATTTAACATAATAGTCACATTAAACTCAAGTTCAGCTCAAGCACTGCCAAAATTTGCAGTAGCTCTGGAGAAAATCTGTGTTTCCCTTCCTTTCCAATATGATGAACATGAATCGATCTCAAAAATATACAACTCATCAAAATTTCCCACCTCTAAGATCAAATGTGGTTCTAACACAACATGCTTAACTCAAACAAAAGAGGGAGAAGGAAATAGAAGCAAAACAAAACCCCATACTCATCTTAAGTTACATAGGTCACGGAGGAACACAGAACCATCAAAGACGATCTGACCCCTCTGCATATGCAACCACATTCGTTCAGGTGAGAAGGTGCTCACATGATTCAACATCTGTCTTTTGCCCTGCGAGAATGGCCTGTCCAGCTGCATTTGATTTGATGCCTTGCATGACAGCGTCGAATGCCAATTTCCGGTAGAATGTATCTTCAACCTTCTGTAGCATTTCTTGAACCAGCTTGAAATCCAGAACCCCAGCCAAGATAAGCCTGCCTATCACCTCACCAAAATTGCTCGGAGCTTTGGGTGCATCCAAGGCTATATCATCCAAAATCGATCCATATTGCAAAAGCCCAGCCTCAAGATCTCGAAGAGTCAGCAACTTCTTTACAAACAGGAATTCCATGAGCTTTGATATAGGTTCTACACATGGTGGGCTCTTGTTAAATGCCAGGAAAATTGCTTCTTTGACAAATTCTGGGAGATACTCAGGACTCTTCAGCTCCAACACACACTGAAGTGCTTCATTTAGATCACGGATGCTAAAGTATTCCTCCAACAAGTTTATCGCCTTTCTCTTAAGATCAGCAGAATTCACCCTCGAGGAAGGTGCAGGTTTATCCAGCGCTGATGGAACCACGGGCTCCAATGGTTTCAACAAACCAGACACACTAACAGGCTTTGCAGAACTTGGTGCAGGTGTAGCCCCAGTTCCCTGCAAGAGGGCACTGGTCTTCCCAGCAATGAAGCCACCACTGCCTTGAGGCAGTAACCTCATGTTAAGAGACGTTTGTTTTCCAACAAGCAGCGGTGTAGAACGGCCGCTAGAGAGGCCACCGGCCTGCATGGATAACACATCCATCCTCAACATGGATCGGCTACGAGGAACTTCCCAATTGTCAATGCCAGGCATTCCAGGCATCTTCCTGGTTCCAGGCATCCCAGGCATTTTCCTGGTCCCTGGCATTCCAGGCATCAAACCCCTACACCAGGTCGGCCAATGGGGAAGCCCCCCAGGGCTGGCATTTCCTTGAACACCGGGCCACGGGTATTTCTAATACTAGCAGTGGCACCTGGACGAAACCCAAGATTTTTTCAGCTTCTGAATGAATTTCACTGATGGTTTTGGACTTTCACCTGCATGAGTCAACATCAAAACTTGATCAATAACAAGTGCATCTAAACATTAATTGGCATAACCTATCACAGAACAATAAATTGTATAAATTTACCTCTTCATTATTCATAGGAACCCAGTTATTAACACGCATAAATCTAAAACATCACGAAGTATGAACCTAAGCCGTGGTACAAGTTGGGGTTGGTGCTCAGTTCTTTCAATCGGCTAAAGTACATATCATTTATACGCCGTGATTTAGGACTTTCATCAAGCTGCTTTGCCAATAGTGTTGAAAAATTGACATATGGGCTTCAACATTTTCCTCAGCTGGACAAGACTTGCTGTCTGGAGTGTCCCAAAGCTCCTGTTCCAAGTAACAACCATGCGGATAAGTGGATACTCCCAAACCAACAAGAATTTATATTATGTAACAGTAAAGTCTTAATCCCTGTTAGAACCTGAACGATGTGATGAACGATTTTCTCAGGAACCATCTTCTGCTTCAAGAGTTCACCGATGAGTCGGATGTTACCAAGAGTTCGAAGCTTCACCATCCTTTCCTTATCCTTGCGTTCAAGCTCTTGTTCTGCCGCAGTCATCTGCTTAATCTCAGCTCTTAGCTTGTCAGAGCTTTCAAATGCCTCTTGACAAGTATTCAGCAGAACCCGCTTAAATGTGATTTCTTTGCCATCAGGTTTGTCGGAAGGAAAAGAAGGAAGCTTTGTATTCAGATCAAAACATAGCAGCGCATACATGGGGCAAAAGGTAGGCTCAAGGACTGCTTTTTCAAATATCAGTGAGATGACACCCTATGTATAAGCCAAGAACAAAATTCAGTAAATTAAACAGATATTGTGCAATATAGTTCACCAATTAGAACCCAGACAACCAATAAACCTTTAGGATATCAACTGATGTGATCCCAGAATCAATAAGCTGGCCTTTAAGGACATCAAACTTTTCAGGCGTCAGCTTGTTCAGAATCCTACAAAACGGAAATGCTATCATCAGGAAAACACAAGCAAAACAGCTGCGACTCTGTAGTAGATGGCCTATAATGTCGTTAACTGAAAAACATAAGGCAGGTAAACAAATACTATTTTTATGCTGAACCTGATAGAGCACTACTTTGTTGATTTTGTAGATTTGTTAACTCAGCATCTTAAAAACTGAGTTATCACGAGATCATTGTTAACTTGTAATATGAAAGCTGGGCCTTTAAGGCCCAGCAGGTCCATCGACATGGGCCAAGTTGGACCGGCCCTCAAGGGCCAATCAATCCCTAACGGTAGTGTAGCCATTGGGAGCTGCTGCTCCCACTCTCTCGCTTCTCTCAATTGTAATAAATCCTCCTTAAATAAAGGATGTTGTGCAGTTAATAAATCAGAGCTTTTTGTGCTCACTCGGTTCGGCTAGTGCACCAAGTGTTTGGTGATTTGACTTGTAGAAGACCTTGTGTGATCATTTGTGTTTGGCTTGGTAGACATTATCCACTACATCATAACGCTAATTTCACATAGTATCAAAGCCAGAATGGCTCATTTAGAGCTACATTGGGATCCATGATAATTGTGAAAAGATTCTCAAATGTGGACGTTGATTGGTCATCTCAAAGAAATCAAGGTGTTTTTTGTATTTCTTGTTGTTGAGAAAATAAAAAAAAAGTGAAACATTTCATTGTTTGTTGGTTATCAAATCTTATAAAGTTGAACACATATCATGAAAAAAATTATATATAAAAACTATTAAGATTATATTGACGGTACGATCAAAAAGCCAAAATGGATAAAAGAAGGGCTTCATGAGAATTAGTTTCTCAAGATGCATGAAAAATACAAGCAATTAAAAAAATAAGAGAAATACAATGACAAAATCACATGGATGTCCAAATGTGGATAAAAAACTTTGTAGTAGAATTACAAGTTTGATAATGCCTATAAGACTTTGGAATACATTAAGAAAAATCATTCTGAAGACGATTTTGTTTTCAAATAAATTTGATGAAAAAGATGATAATACTCAAACAAGGTTTCATAAGCATTTAGGAATATCACAATGAGATTTTTGATCTATTTAACTTAGAAGTTTTGACAAATTCGAAAAACTTAAAATATGGATGGATGAGTTTCAAGAATATCTTAACAACCATTATTTTTTCTTGTTTATAAGAAGAATATGAGATGAATTTGAGAACATAAGATCAAATTTGATACATAGAAAACTGAGATCCAAAAGATAAGAAATATTGACCAATTTAGTTATAGAATAAACTAGATTGTAAAATATAAGAGACAACAAAGAAGTGGTTCTTGCCGCATCCACAAACAACAACAACAACAACTAAGCCTTTTCCCATACTAGACGGGGTCGGCTACATGGATTCTTTGTTTCCACAGATCCCTATCGTGTGCCATGTTAGCAGTTAACTCCCAATAAGCTAGATCATTCTTTATTGTTTCTTTCCAACACTTTTGTGGTCGTCCTCTACCTCTTTTAATACTTTTCAAATTTAGTTTTTCTAACCTTCTTACAGGTTCTTCTTTTGATCTTCTTTCTATATGTCCAAACCATCTTAAACGATGTTCTCTCATTTTGTCCTCTATTGGTGTCACTCCTAATTTGTTTCTAATAACCTCATTATGTATACGGTCTTTTCTTGTATGACCACTCATCCATCTCAACATCTTCATTTATGTCACAGACATCTTTTGTACATGTTGATGATTAACTGCCCAACACTCACAACCATAAAACATGGCAGGCCCAATTGCTGCTCTATAATATTTACCTTTTAATTTTAATGGTATCTTCTTATCACAAAGAATACCTGATGCTCCTCTCCATTTTAACCAACCAGCATTAATTTTATATGTACCATCTCCATCAATCCTTCCATCACTCTGAAAAATTGACCCTAGGTATTTAAAACTTTCCTTTTGGGGAATGCAATATGTGCCAATTTTAATTTCTACGTCCTCTAAGGTAACCAAATGATCAAACTTGCATTCCATATATTATGTCTTTGTTCTACTAAGTCGGAGGCCTTTGCTTTCTAATGTTTCTCTCCATAGTTCCAATTTTCTATTAACTTTTTCCTTAGACTACTCCACTAATACAATGTCATATGCAATAACATACACCAAGGTACTTCATCTTAAATATGTTTTGTTAACTCATCCATCACCATTATAAATAAGTATGGACTTAAAGTTTATTCTTGATGTAACCCAATATTAACTTCAAAGAAGTCTGTCGTTCCTTCATGAGTCCTCACACATGTTTTTGCACCATCATACATGTCTCTTATAAGGTTAATATATGTCAATGAGATACCTCTTTTTTCCAAAGTTCTCCAAAGAACCTCCCTCGGTACCCTATCATGAGCTTTTTTTAGATCAATAAATATCATGTGAAGGTCTTTCTTTTTTGCTCTAAAATGTTCCATAAGACGTCTCAAAAGGTGAATTGCTTCAATAGTAGATCTGCCTGACACGAATCCAAATTGGTTCTCTGTTGTACTTGATACTTGTCTTAACCTACGTTCCATAATTCTTTCCCATAATTTCATAGTATGACTCATTAACTTGATACCTCGATAATTCGCACAATTTTGAATGTCTCCCTTGTTCTTATATATGGGTATAAGTGTCCTTGCTCTCCATTCCTCGAGCATCTTTTGGTTTTTCCATATTTCATTAAATAGTCTTGTGAGCCAAGTGATTCCTATTTCTCATAGTATTTTCCAAACTTTCTATAGGAATATTATATGGTCCTACCGATTTACCACCCTTCATATGTTTAAGAGCCTCTTTGACTTCATTCTTTTGAATATATCGATAGAAATTGTGGTTTATATACTTTCTGACTTGGTTAAATCTCCTAAACTAATACTAACATCTTTATTTTCATTAAAAAAGATTATAAAAATTAGTTTTTCCATCTATTTCTTATATCATCATTTGCCACTAGAATTTTTTCATCCTCGTCCTTTATGCATCTAACATAATTAAGATCTTTAGTTTTCTTATCTCTAGCTCTAGCTATCCTAAAAATATCTCTTTCACCCTCTTTTGAGTTGAGTTTTTTATATAAGTCCTCCCAAATCTTAGCTTTTGCTTCACTAACGGCCTTTTCGCTTCCTTCTTTGCTTTCTTATATGCTTCTAAAGTTTCATTAGTTTTCTTAGCATAATGTAATTTGTAACATGCCCTTGATTTTATTTTGTACTACTTCACTCCACCACCAAGCTTCTTTTTGTGCCGGTACACCTCCCTTAGATACCCCTAATACATCTTTCGCCACTTTCCTAATATGTATAGCCATATTGTTCCACATATCACACGGTGTGCCAACATAATTCCAAACATCTCCTTAAGGACTTTCTGTTTAAATATGTCTTCTTTCTCCCTTTTGAGGTTCCACCATTTAGTCCGAATAACTCGATGCACTCTTTTCTTCTTTGTCCATTTTTTTATTTGTAAATCCATAACTAAAAGTCGATGTTGGGTGGTTAAGCTTTCTCCTGGAATTACCTTACAATCTTTACAACACGCTCTATCTTTTTTTCTACAAATAAAGTAATCAATTTGTGTTTGTGATAAGCCACTCTTATAAGTAATTAAATGTTCATCTTGTTTTTTGAAGATTGTATTGACTATAAAGAGATCAAATGCCATAGCAAAATTTAAAATCTCCCTACCTTCCTCATTTATATCCCCAAAACCAAAGTTTTCATGAATCTCTTGATATCCTAATGTCTCTTTACCGACACGTCCATTTAAATCTCCTCCTAAACATATCATCTCCCTTTGTAGAATCTTTTGAAACACCTTATCTAACTCTTCCCAAAAAATTGTCTTTATACTATCTTCTAGTCCTACTTGGGGTGCGTAAGTACAAATTATATTCAAAACCTCTGCTCCTAACAATAATTTCAACGTCATGATTCGGTCACCATATCATTGTATGTCTACTACACTCTCCTTTAAATCTTTATTTATGATAATACCAACTCCGTTTCGAGCCTTTTCTTTACCTGAGTACCATAATTTAAAACATGTATCCTCTATCTCCTTTGCTTTTTCTCCAACCCATTTTGTCTCTTGTAAACATAGAATATGAATCTTTCTCCGAATCATAGTATCTACCACCTCCATTAGCTTACCGGATAATGTTACGATATTCCAAGAACCAATACGAATCTTATCATCTAGGACTAGTTTCCTTACCCCCCCCGCATCCGTCCATAATCAAAATGCGGAGACCCTCTCTGAAAATTACAGACAAAAATAATGAAGTAAACAGACAAGTCAAGGGTAATGTAATGTCTTGTCAAACAAGAGTTGATTTACCATTATTACAAGGAGAGTGCACATATCAAGACCATAAGTCCTCTCTTATTGAAGAGATACTCAAGTGACTGCCATTGACAACAAAGAAGAAGTGCTACCTTCAAGAATCAAAGCCTACATAGAAGAAATATTCAAAGAGAAGGCAAACATCTCCAGGTTGGCGTTATCAACTTCTTTCAAAAATCAAGGTATGCCATAGTTTTTATACTCATGATGTTTCTTTTCATATAACAAATGAATATAAATTGTTAAACAACTGCACATAAGTTAGAAGTGTTTAGAGTCGATCGAACTAAGCTAGATGTTAAAGAAATTGATAACTTAAAAATAATTTCTTTAAAATACCACAAGCACGTTTTATACCATAATTAAATCTTAATATTCTCTCGGTTTCTCATATTTTTTATAATGATTGCATTGTTACCTCCTGTATGGTGATAATCTTATGTCGAATAAGGTGATTGGGCAAGGATATAAAAAAGTGGTCTCTACGTTATGGATAATTTAGCTATGTCAAATTTTGAAACACATGGAATTGTTTGTAATGAGTTTGGGCTTTGACACAAAAGATTGGAGCATCTTATGTAAGCAAAACGAATAATTATTCATGGATAAAAATTAATGAAAAGAATGATTTCATTTGCAAATATTGTATATTTGACAAAAGACAACATGCACCAATATCACAAAAAAATGCTTTCGAATTAGTGGACTCTGATGCTTGAGGACCCTCTCCTATACCCTCAAAAAAAGAAGTGACCTATGATGTTATTTTTGTAGATGACTTCACTTGACACATATATACTTTTTGATTCAAATTAGAAGTCTTTAAAAACTTTTTAACTTTTTGAAAATGATCAAGGCTCAATTTGAAAACTAATATCAAGAATTTAAAAATCGACTCTAGTAGTGAATATCTCTCAAATGACTTCAAAAGCTATCTTTAAAAACATGGAATTTAGCATAAAAAAATCTTATACAAAAACTCTCTAACAAAATGATTTAACCGAAAGAAAACATAAACATGTTATTAAAACCAGTGTTGTTCGTATCGCACCGTGATACGTATCGTATCGTATCTACGATACGGGGGCCCGTATCGCAAGTGCGAGAGTATCGCACTGTATCGTGCGATACGGCCCGTATCGCACGATACGCCCTGGGAACCTTATAAAGGGTCCCGGCCCGAGAGAAACCCGCGATTTTTCGCGGGTTTCCTCTCTCCTTTTGGGTTCTTCAAGCTCCCTAAGAGTCGGTTTTCGCCTCCTTGGTGTTCAAAGCTCTAAAATCGTGCCCTACGGTGTCCGTCCAAGTCTCCAAACTCGGATTTAGGTATATTTTTAATGTTTTTTTTCATTTTTTTCCTTTATATTTATTGTTTTTTGTGTTATTTCGGTTTTTTTTTTGAATGACCAAATATGAAGTAATTAAGTGTGTGTATACGATTTTTATTGCATTCATGAAGTGGGAGACACTCGATTTGAGTGTTATTTGAAGATTGGGGGATTTACGAAGTGCTTTTATTTTCAGGTTTTTGTTTGAATTAAAGTACTCCATTGAGATGGCAGGAAGGGGTGGTAGAGACTCATTCAAAGTCTGATGATCCGGCATGACAGTGGGGTATACCAGTTGAGGGTTCAAGGTTAAAAATCAGATGTTTATTTTGTGAAAAGGTGGTTAGTGGTGGAATTTCAAGGTTGAAACACCACCTAGCAGGAACCAGAAAAGAAGTTGCTCCATGCACAGGCAGAGTTAGAAGTGTGCCAGAAGGTATTAAATGACAATGCTTGCAGATGATTGAGAGCATACAGGAAAGGAGACAACAAAAGGATGATTTTCAGATGTGTGAAGAAGCTGATGATGCTACTGCCACTGGAGTTGGATTCACTGATAGTTTGCCTTCAGATGTTAGAACAGATATTGGTAGTATCAGTTCCCGAGCACCTAGCAGAGGAAAGAGGCTTGCAGCTGAAGACTTTAGAGGTGGCAGAAGAGAAAGTTCAGGAAGGAGTAGAGAAAGAGCTTGTTCTTCTAGCATACATTCGTTCTTTCTTCCTTCCACTACACCTGATGCTCAGCCAGAAATTCGTGCTGCTATGGCTTCAGAACAACTGCACGATCAAGCAGACTTGCAGTAGGCAGATGGTTTTATGATGCATGCATTCCATTTAATGCAGCAAACAGTTTTCATTTTCAAGCAATGGCAGATGCAATTGCTAACATTGGTCCAGGATACAGGATGCCCTCTTATCAGAAGTTGAGAGGGAAGATATTAGATCAGACCGTGATTGAAGTACAGCAATACTGTTCGACTTTGAGACAATCGTGGAAGGAAACAGGATGCACTATCATGGCAGATGGATGGACCGATAGACGAGGAAGAACATTGCTAAACTTTCTTGTATATTGTCCTAAAGGACTCATGTTTTTGAGATCTCTAGATATGTCAGAGAAGAGGCACACTGCAGAGATCCTACGAGAGGAATTTGATAAGGTTATACAGGAGGTTGGGCTAGAAAATGTAGTCCAATTGATTACAGATAATGCAGCTAACTACAAAGTAGCTGGAAAGGAGTTAGCTGATATTTATGGGACTTTCTACTGGACACCATGTGCAGCCCATTGTTTAGATCTCATCCTCGAGGACATTGGTGAGATGGATGAAATAAAGGCAGCAACTGAGTGTTGCCAAGATATTACAAAATTCATTTACAACCATGCATTTGTTTTGTGTATGATGAGGAGATACACAGAAGGTGCAGAGCTTCTTCGCACAGCTGCAACTCGGTTCGCAACAAACTTCTTATCTGTACAGAGTATTGTGAGACAGAAGCAAGCTTTAAAGAGAATGTTCTCCTTAGATGAGTGGCAACAATTTGCAGAGTTGCCACAAAACAGAAGGAACAGAAAGTTAAATGAGATTGCAGAAACGGTTTTTAGAAGTTCATTTTGGAATGCATGTATCAGATTATTGAAAATTACTTGTCCTTTAGTGAAAGTTTTGAGATTGGCTGACAGCGATGAGAAACCATCTATGGGCTACCTTTATGAAGCCATGGACAGGGCAAAAGAAGCGATCAGAAATAACTTTAATGAAAAAAAAAGAGATTATGTGCCCGTGTGGAAAATAATTGATAGTAGATGGAATAAACAATTGCATCAGCCTACTATCTAAACCCATCATTGAGGTACTCAACAACCTTCAAAAAGGATGGTGAGGTTAATCGAGGAATCATTGAATGCATCGACAGATTAGTCCCTGATGAGAGCATAGTAGATGCGATACATCGAGAGATGGAGATATATGATAATGCTCTTTACTTGATGGGTTTCCCTGTTGAAATTCGCAACCGCTCTACGATGCGTCCAGGTACATTGTTTATTTTCATATTTAAGTTGCATCTTATATTACTGTGTATTATTATGTCTCTAATGCTTATATTTTTTTTACAGATGTTTGGTGGAACAGGTTTGGAAGTGATTGTCCAAACCTTAGAGATTTTGCAGTTAGAGTCTTAAGCCAAACCTGTAGTGCAACAGGTTGTGAAAGAAATTGGAGTGTTTTTTAACACATCCATACAAAAAAGCGCAACAGGTTGGAACACAAAAGGCTTAATGATTTGGTTTATATTCGTTGTAACATGCGCCTTCGTGAAAGGTAATGTTGTATTACTTTCAAATTTTCAATTCGATATTATTTAACTTTAGTTTTCAATTGTTAATATTACTTACTAATTGTTTATCTTTGTTTGTGTCGTAGGCAATTAAAAAAAGTAAATAGAGAAGAAAGTCAATTCGATCCAATAAGTTTGGATAATTTTGAGATATTAGAAGATTGGGTTATGGAAGACACTGAAGAAAATGCCCTCCTAACAGAAGAAGACGTTGCCTGGATTAATTTGGAAGGAGCGCAACAACATTATGGAGATGAAGAATTTGATTTTGAAGAAGAAGGTGTGGGCATGACTGATGATGATGAGGATCTGCAACAAGAAGATGAAGATTATTTAGTTGATGATCTTGATTACAATTTATAAAATGTAACATTATATGTAACTGTAGTGTACTGTAAAGTGTAAATTATGTCTGTATTTTATTTTTTAGATTCAAAATATGTAAATTTGGATGCAATTGTTCAATGTTGAATGCTCAATATGTACTAAACTTACATTATATGAATTTAAAGCAATTATCAGATTTTTCTTGATTTTTTCCTGATTTTTTTTTTACTATTTTTTATTAATTTTTAATTAATTTTTGTATTATTTTAATATTAAAGTACGATACGATACGATACGATACGCCCGTATCGTGGAGCCCAACGATACACGATACGATACGCGTCAGACATCACTGATTAAAACTACTAGAACCCTATTGATTGCAAGTAAAATTCCTAAATACTTAGGCTGGAGTCGCATTGAAAAATTGTATTCAAATGAACCTAGTTATAATTGGTTAAAATTACTTGATGTAAGTGTTATATTTATGCGGATAAAAATATTTATACGGATAAAAATATGTGTACGGATAATAATGATAAATTAGGACCCAAAGCTATTGAATGTCTTTGTTGACTATGGTATTGACAAAAAAGGTATAGATGTTACAACTGAAAAGAAGATAAATTCTATGTGTCTAGAGATGTCAAATTTATTAAAGACGAGTATTATTATTATGAAGATGAGTAAAAAAAACACCCAAGATAGTTATATTTTTTGGATGAAATCTCTAAATAACAATGAAAAAACACAAGACGAAAGTATGGTCTAACTAGAGTGTGAACATAGAGATCAAGAAGCTAGAGAAGAAATCCTAAGACCTTTTGAACATTATTATGTAAGAAGAAATAGAAAAAATGATAATATCTCAAGCAAAAGAGTCATAAAACCTCCACAAAGATTTGTATCTTATGAAACATTTCAACCACAACGATGAGTTAAAAGCTTTAGAAAAGAATAGTACTTAGGACATTATGCCTAAACCCAAAGAAAAAAAATCACGGGGTGTAGGTGGATCTGTAAAATCAAAATGCATAGTGATTGATCTATTGAAAGATAGAATGCAAGACTTCTAGGTAAAGGTTACTCATAAAAATAAGGGATTGACTACGAAGAAGTTTCTGTTCATGTTGCTCGTATGACTATTGTTCGCATATTGATTTTTGTGCTAATAGAAACTGAGACATATATCAATTGAATGTTAAAAATGCTTTTTTGAATGGTAATCTTTGTGAAAAAATATATAGCTATTCTTCTGAGACTCAATGCTCCACGTGATTATGTTCTTAGACTAAAAAAGGTATTATATGGACTTAAACAGACAACTAAGGCTTGGTTTGATAGATTTGAAAATTTTATGCATGCACAAAATTTTTGCTGAGGTTATATTGACATTGCTTTGTTTGTAAGAATAATTGATGCAAGTATCGTGATCCTACTTATGTAGGTAGATGATATGATTTGGAAGTGATGAGAATGGGATATTGCAAATCAAAAGAGATATTCATGAAGAATTTGATATGAAAGATTTGAGTGTACTTAGTTACTTCTTGAGAATATAAGTAACTCGTAATAACAAAGATTATTTTATGTCACAAACAAAATTTGTTAGTAATGTTACCATGTCATGATTGACTGATGACAAAAAGGTGAACACGTTGGAGGTGATTGGGACCAAACTAAGAAGTACAGATAGAGAAAAGCTAGAATATCTCACTACTTATAGACAAATGATATAAGATTTAACATATTTTACCATCACTCGACCATATATAACACATGTAGTACATGTGGGCAAGTCAATTTCAACAAGCTCCCATCAGTATCCACATGAGTTCAGTTATGTGTATTTCAAAATACATAAAGGATACACTTGAAATGAGGATCATTCTAACATCATCATCTTCCCTTAAATTAATTGTCTATACTAATGTTGATTGGGGTAGGGATATCAATGATAGACATTTCACTACTCGATTTTGTGTGTTTTTAGGTGACTCACTAATCTTGTAAAAAGGAGCATATGGTGTCCCTATCATCTACGAAGATAGAATATAGAGTCATGGACCCTACAGCAGCAGAGATATCTTAGATCACCGAACTTCTAGTAGACATGGAGATTATTCTCTAGAACTCTATAGAATTGCTTTGTGACAATAAAAGTGCCATGTATATTGCTTCGAACAATATATTTCATGAACAAACCAGGCACATTGAGATGGATTGCCACTATATTCGAGAGGAATGCTTGAAGAAAATGTTGACTTTATGTTATGTTCATTCAAAGCTACAACTAACATATTTCTTCTTGTGAGCCCCTAGATTTGTGTTGACAAACTTTCGGTATATAGACCACACGTTTGAGTGGAGGCATTAACTTATAATAGGAAAGTTGGGCCTTTAGGGCCCAATAGGTCCATCGACATGGGCCAAGTTGGATTGTCCCTAACGGCCAATCAATCCCCCCGTTGAGAACTTCCATAAATAGAGGATGTTGTGCATTTAATAAATCAAAGTTTTTTTGTGCTCACTGACTTGTTTGATATTGTGCATATTCGGTTTGACTTATGCACCAAGTGTTTGGTAATTTGACTTGTTGAAGATCTTGTGTGATCATTGGTGCTTAGCTTTGTGGACATTATTGACTACATCGTAGTGCTAATTTCACAATCATATGCATGACAAATGTTCAAATCAACCACACCAACCTCAAATAAACTTTATTTGTTCCTCGCATAAAACATTTTCTTGCATAATAAGAAAGCAAATTACTTATATAAATTTGTACCAGGATTTTTACCTTTATTTCTTCCAAAGCTTGTTTGTCTTCACCAACAGGAGAATAGTATAAATGTCATAAACAGTAAAATAGCTGTCATAACCCACACTCAATTCAATACAGTTTTTCCTGTTCTGTGCATGAGCAGATAAGGGCGTGTGTGGGGCATCTAAAATCATTTGACATGAAACAAAACAGTAGTAATGAATGTAAATCCGAAAGCACAATGTGTAATGGATGCCAATGAGAAAATTGAGTAGAGAATATCTTTCTACACTTATTTGAGGCACAATTAGAGGACAAATTCAACTTTCAACTCTGATTGTTGCCAATTAGGTTCAAACAAGCAGAAACCAAAAAGTAGAACGTCAATGCAAATATATAAGTTGCCTCAACAAAGAAAACTCCAAACAGAGAATACAGCAAAACCAATTCCTTGAGAAGGTTATTACAACTGGAATATGTCTTTCTCCTAGATAACCTCTCCATTGAGAATGGCACAGAAAGGAGCATGATATGCACCATTAAACAACCTATATTTCACTCAAAGATGAAGAAAAGTAAAAGATCAAAATTTGTATTCATTTGTCTACAGAACTAGGGTAAATAAAAATATGGACGAACAGAAATTGCAGCATATTGCCTTTATCATTTGGAAAAAAAGTTTGAAAGGTCAAAAATACCATCTGCCAGTATCAAGGTGATCACATAAGTTCTCACAAGAGCTAGGTTTTGAATACTCTGCAGGCATGATGAAAACAACCATAACAATATCTGCACTCAAGGTTTACCCTTTTACTGTCTTCAAAACTTGTTCTTTCTCTGATAGACTTCCTCTCCGAGCTGACCAAGGAACTTCAGCCTTGATAAGAGCAGGAGCAGCTCCCACCTAACAAAACGTACACAACAGATAAGCTCAAAGAATTAGAAATTAACCAAAGCAGTATATATAGAGACACAAACAACAACTAAGCCTTTTCCCATCTAGATGGGGTCAGCTACATGGATTCTTTGTTTTCACAGAGCCCTATCATAATTTGTAGAATCCATGGTAGATAAGTCCGACAAAGTTTTACACTCGTTGTCGGAAGCCTAACGCAACCCTCCTCTTTTATCGGGGCTTTGGACCGGCCATGCAAGGATAATCCCTTACATGGACGGAGTTTATAGAGACACACATAGTAAAATTCTGTGTTATGTGTATCCCTATGTATCGTAGCATATTGTATTATGGGGAATCCCGATAAGATAAGAGGGATGTATTGCACAGAGGCAGATTATCAGCATGTATCATGGTTGTATCCCATGATAAAGGGGTGTATCACCTGTAGCCCCTGGTTTATAAAGAATAGCATTTTTTTCTTTTTGTTCAATGTTTCTGTTTTTCTATGAAATAGTAATATAACTTTGAGCCAATTTTCCCTACCCAAATTCAGTAACACTCATTGGAGTGAACTGTTAGTACCTCGATATGCTGCAACAAAATTAGGATTTTGCTGAAGAAAAGAAAATCTTGTTGGTTGTTGTGACAATTGTCACTTCAAGAACAAAATGTGGAATTAAGACCCAAGACTTTTAGGGTCATTAAATCATACAACAACAACTAAGCCTTTTCCCATACTAGACGGGGTTGGCTAGGGTCATTAAATCATCTAATTTGTTAATTCTCCATTTGACAAACTAAGTGTTTATTAAATACATCCATAGGAACTAACATTAGCATAAATACAACCATAAGAACACATTGTAATATAAGATATCACTCGTTGTACCTACACTATTAGCAGAAATACACTCATAGAAACATATTGTAATATAAGATATCATTCATTATACCTATATTTAAGATCAGTTTGTTATTTATTGTGCATATTGCACAATAGGTAGGAGTGATTTTTCTTGTACCTATATATTAACTAACTACTTCCATGATGAAAGTTGCACTTTAATTTGAATTAATGTTCAATGAATCAATGTTTCATTTTTATTTATAAGAATTGTTTAGAATTTTTTTATTTTTCCTACTTTTTCTATTTTCTTATTTTTTACATTACTTTAAAAAAAGGTATGATACATATCGTATCATGAAAAAAATACATGTTAAGATATGGTACCCATAATACTGGTAAAATTGATGGTCCTTAAAATCACAGCAATTTAAGGTTGTCAGCTTATGGAGAAAATATCGTGATATGCTAGAAAATATCACTTGTGCTGAAAATATCATGATATGGTCCCAATATTTTTAAGGAAACTTTTATTCAGACATTCTTATATTCTAGGTTCCAACTATGTAATTCACTCCTGGCATCTTTTATGTACAAACTTCAGTAATGAAAATGGATTTAAAAATCATTATTTTAAAATTACCGCTTTTGTTTGTATTTAACATTTTTCTATAGCATCCAATATTCTCTAGAGATCTGTCAGGAAATATAATTTCTTTCAAACATCTCGCGAGAAAAACCTAACCAAGAAATTGCCATAAACAATAACATGACTCTGGTTGGATGTTGGATGTATAAACAAATTTTAGATGTATTTTTCAAAGTAAAAAGTTTGTTCATAAAAGTGTCAGCTGAATCTTTGCTGCCAGAGAGAGAGAGAGAGAGAGAGAGAGAATACTCCTTGTAGAGAAACCTGAACCTTAGAAGAGAACTGAGAGCTCAGCTGATCTGCACGGTTTGAATTCAGTTCTTGTTGTCTTGAATTTGGAGCATATGGGTCAGACTCTGACCTCCTGCTCGAGTATTCCTTGTTATCCCGAATTGATTCCCAGGATCTCTCTTCCCCAGAAGCAGGAGCTTGAGCTGCTCGACCTCGCCAATCACGATTATCAGGCTCAGAATAAAAACTTTGTGGTTGGCTTTGTACCTGCATGCACCAACCAAAATGCTTTATTGAAGTTGACAATTGATATAAAAGACCAAAATCCTTAGGAAAACCTAGGTATGACCCTCTCTGAGATATCATTGTCAATTGGAGTTCTAGGATAAGACATAATTCAATCTGGAAGAACAACTTAACAAACTTACATTAGAATCAGCACGACCCCAACTTTGTTCTTCACCAAAAATTTCCAACTCGATTTCTTGTTTGATCTTCACAATTTCTTCCGGAGGTTGGACAATCTACAAGCATAGACAGAAGAAAACTGAAATATGAAGAACAGATATATAGACTAAACTTCCTATCATGAAATGACAGTCAATAGAATAGGGCAATCTCGATTGAGCGAATGGATGAACTAACATTTATCACGAAATTTATTAAATAAATAAATTTTTAAGTACCTCACGAAACTGCAACAGTTGATTTCGTGTATACCGAAGGCGCTCATGAGCATCAAAACTTCCCTCCACATTCTATAACATGAGTTAGAACATTAGACATGTTCAAAGGCATACAAAAGGAATGAGAAGCGATTCCATCAAAATTTGCATTCCAGAAAATCCAGAAACAACAAAATCTATGGTTCCAGCAAGTTCAAACCACAGGGAGGTGTTAATATACACAAAAATGGAAGGATATAGATGTCCTCACAAAGAAAGAACGTGCAATGATCAAATTCACGAAAACATTGGCAGTTAGACGAAACAGACTTCAAGTTTCAGGCAAGGATGCAGAAGTACCTAACTCTAATGATCAATGCAAATTTTGAAAAGAGATAAGTACTACAAGCTTGAGCGAATCACACATGACTGCTATAATAAACTTTCTTAATCTGAACAAGATCTCAAAGGATATCACCTTAGTCCTCCACAGCATGCTAGACCAAGATAACCACAGTTAAACAATAAAAAGGAAAGCTCAGAATCCAGATGACAGAAAAACTGTCAAGATTATCACAACATTATTTATAAACAACCATTCCAATATCTTGAAATACCAAACAGAAAGAAACAAAAATTATCAGAATATACACCAAAAGACGATTTACATTTAAAAACACGAGGAAATCCACGAGAGTTCTCAAGTTCTCAAAAATCTGGCTGGTAGGTGCATATCCAAGCTTGCAAAAGTGTCGGTTACCTGAAAATCCCACCAAGATTTTCCAACATGGTTCTTATTGAATCATGCATGCCAAAAAGTCTAGTTTTTTCCACACTAGCTGCCCAACCTAGGCGACCGCCAAAAGGCCACAAAATCGTGAATACCACATTAGCTGGTTCAAGAGAACTACACGGAAACAGGGAAGTCGTATATAAAAATGTTGCCGGAGTTAACCACATCTCTTTTGAGAATCCCACGAATCCGGGATTCTGGAACCACAATCAGCCAAAAATCCATAGTAGTTGGCTATGCCCACTAAAACAGAACACTTCAATGAAGCTAATTTTCATTGTTATCCCCAGATATCAACTCCAGTCCAATGTCAGGAGAAAAGGAGCATTTACATAGATCGAATCTTATGTTCCAGAGCAGAATCAAGCACGTTTAAACTGAAGACGACTACTTAATCGAAACTTCAGCAGCTAACCAAACCGCAAGCAAAACCAAACAGAGTACAAAACCAACGAAGTAGACAGAAACCATCAAAACAGAAACAAAGATTTAGACCCCGGATAGCTATTGATATTCCGACAGAACAAGCCGATCATCCGAAATCACCAGGGAACTGATGATAAAGCGAGATAATTTGTGGTTCACATCCACCGTCGATCCGAAAACCACACAAAGACGACATCTTTGAGCAAAGAAAGAAAAGGATAACACGGAACAAGAAATCCTAGATCTGAGAAGCCGAAGAGGAATCGGAAAACTGACCTTGAGCGAACCGAAGACGAAGCCGCCGCCGGAAACTCCATGTGGGCGTAGCAACGAAAGATCGGAGGAGGCACCAGAGGAGGTCCCGGTGTCGAAACGAGGAGCGGGGAGACGCGCTCGACCTCCTGCTCCACCACCAGGCCTCAAGCTAAGCACCGTCTGATCCGCCTGCATAACTCTCACGCGTTTCCTCCCGTCCCTCGGATTCCGGCCGATGCCTCGCCTGAAGAAGGCGCAAAAGAATACGGAAAACGAAGAAGAGAATTAGCGAAAGGGATATTTTTCTCTCTCTGTCTCTCTCCCCTCTTGCTGCTGCGGAGAGGAGGAAAGAAAGGAGGGAAGAGAGGAGCAACCCTCGTGAAATTTTGGGGTTTCCATTTCTGGCGTTTCTTTTTCTCTTGAATTTCCATATGGTCCCTCATCATGATTGCTAATCTCTAATCTCCAATATGGCTCTGCTTTCCTTTACTCTTCCATTTAGGTGGTCGTTTTTTCTCCTTATAGTTCCACTTCGTCCAAAAGTCTAGCTGATCGCCTCATCTCTTCGTACCCACTCGTACCCACCAGTCGGGATGGCAACATTGACCCGAACCATGCGTATGTAAATATGTGTTTGTGTGTACAAAACATACATACAGATATATGTGTATAATACACAAACACATACTTATGTACATAAATACATACATAAAAACAGTCTGAATGATGATATTGACCCGACCTGAATGTGACAGAGAATACCCAGCCTCATCAGGTTTGGGTTCAGGTATGGAAAAAAGATGTCCCAACCCATACCCATACACATGTAAAAAAGATGTCTCAATTCATACTCATACATTCGTATGTATATGTGTTTGGATGTACAATACATACATATACACATGTATGTATAGTGCAGATAAATACATACTTATGTACATAAATACATGTATATATACGTACACTCCCATTTCGCCATGTACTGGTTGATGGAAAGAGAACTTACTAATCGTTGTCATCCCTGCCTATCGGGTACATTGTTTGAGTCCTAGGGATGTCATATCGTAGTGGTCTGATGATAATACAGTGGCATTTGTTTTGGATTTGGATATAAATATAAATTGCTAGATTTGAAATGAAAAGTGTATACAAAGTCTCGAAAACACAACATGACCCTGAAAAAGAGCATCTCGTGTCCTACCCGTCACCCTAAGTATAACAACAACTAATCTTATGCTACGTATATTTTTTATTTTGATAGAGCTCAATCATATATCATGCTAACTGTTAACATAAACTATATCATTCTTTATAGTTTTCTTTTGTGATTTTTTTCTTTATCTTTTAATAGTTTTTCATATTTTTTTACTCGAACTTTCTTTTGTCATCTTTTTGCATGCTCAAACCATCTTAAATGATTTTTATCTGAATTTGTTATTATGAGTTTCACTCTCAATTTATTTTCAATAACCTCATTACGTATACATTTGTTTCTTTTATGATTACTCATTCATCCCAATCTTTTCATTTCTATCATGAACATCTTTTATATATTGATAAATAATTACCCAATACTTCAAACTATAAAACATAATCAATCGAATTATTGCTCTATAATATTTACCTTCCAATTTAATGGTATTTTTTGTCACATAAATACCTAATATATTTCTTTATTTTAACCAACTTTCATTAATTTTATGTATAACATCTTCATTCATTTTTCTTATCGCTCTAAAAAACTGACCTAAATATTTAAAACTTTTTATAAGAAATATAATTATGTCAATTTTAATGTTTATGTCATTTGAAGTAACAAAATGGTTAAACTTGCATTCCATATATTCTATTTTTGCTTTACTTAGTAAAAAAATGATGTTTTAATATTTTTCTATAATTATAATTTTTTATTAACTTTTTTCTTAAATTCATTCACTAATACAATCTCATTCGCTAAAAACATACATTAAAAACCTTTAACTATGTTTTATTAACTTGTCAACAATTAATACAAATAAATATGAATTTAAAGTTGTTCTTTCATGTAATCCAATATTAATTTTAAAAAAATTGATATTTCTCATAGATTCATGTTAAGATTGATCAATATCTCTTTTCTATGATTCTTTAAAAACTATCTCATAACATTGTATCATAATGTCATGCACCATACTTCTTTTTAGAACAATAGGGATGTCAAAAAAACATTTTTAGTAAGTGTGAAGCTTGTATACATGGATAACATTTTTCAAGAAAATAGTAAGGGCAACAACCCTATTAAAAATCATTCACACTAATTTATATGGACCTTTTATAGTAATATCACATCGAGAAAATGTTTATTTTATAACCTTTATTGATGATTACTCAACGCATATATACATATATCTCTTAGCACATAAAATTGATGTATTTGAAGTATTAAAAGAATATAAGAAGGAAGTTGAAAATCATCTGGGACATACAATCAAAATCTTAAGATCGGATAGAGATAGAGAATACACCTCTGTAGAATTTTTAGAATTTTGTAAAAATTTTGGTGTAACAAAACAAAATATAATGCCAAGATACCTCAACAAATAGAGTAGCAGAAAAATATAATATGACCTTACTGGAAATGGCAAGGTCTATGTTAATAGACATTTCACTTCCAAAGGTATTTTGGAGAGAAGCAGTAAGTACAATTGTGTATATACTCAACAGAGTACCTTATAAAATTATATTCTTTACACTATATAAGATGTGGTTTGGAAGAAAACCAAACCTCGGTCATCTTAGGAGGTGGAGATATATCGCTCGTGTGAAGATCATTTATGAGTTTAAAGACAAGTTAGACAATAAGTACTTAAGATATACATTTATTGAATATTCTAAAGGATCTAAAGGATATCGGTTTTATTATAAGGAACATTGAGTAATAGAAAGCAAGGATGGTGAATTTAGATGAGCTCACTAATAACTTAACATATCAGTAGACTATTGACTAATCTGAATCAATAGGCTACTAAAAATCCATGGATAAGAAAATTGGTGAATCCATTGAGAAAAACGAATTCTGAAAATTGACTTATTTGCCAAAAAAAATGAAAGTCATAGATTGTAAATGGATTCTGAAAAAAATGTAAAATTGATAAGTCTATCGACAAGTTAGATGTGGCTATTGATAAGTCATAAATTGGTTACAAAGAAATTTTCGCAAAAGAATGGAATAAATTATGTTGAGACATATTCCCATGTTGCGAAATTTGCATCAATAAGGATAATCCTTGCAATATCAGGATATTATGATTTGTATTTACATCAGTTAGATTTAACAATTGCTTTTATAAACGAAGATTTAGATGAAATCATATATATACAACAACCCAAAGGATACAAAGTTAAATGCTAATAATATAAAGTAAATAGGTTGAAAAAAAAACCTATATGACCATAAATAGTCACCTGATCAATGGTATTTGACTTTTTAAAATGCGATAATTGAACTTGGGTTTATGGCTAATGATCTTGACCATTGTGTATATGTTTAAAATAGTGGAAGCTACTTTGTGATCTTATCGTTATGCGTAGATGACATATTGTTAACTGGAAATAATAATGAGATGATTGTCAAACTAAGTCATGGTTAAACTAAATGTTCGAAATAAAGGATATGGGAGAAACATCTTATATCCCGAGTATAAAAATTTCTCGAGACAGAGAATCTAAACTCTTGTATCTAAGTCAAGAGAGAGATATCAATTATATCCTCAAGAAGTTTAAAATGGGCTAATACAAGTCTGCATCTATACCCATTGCGAAAGGGGTTAAACGGAGTAAGGTTGATGGTCCTGGTGAATAAGACAATAAGTCTAATATTCTTTATGCACAAGGTGTGGGTAGCTTCATGTATACTATAGTGTAAAAAACCTTATATCAGCTTTGTTGATCTTGTAATAGGATATCAAAGTAATCTTGGTTGAAAGTATTGGATAGTTGTAAAAAGGATTCTTAGATATATCAAATGAAAAAAAACTTGAAACTTTGTTTTCAAGCAGGTAAAGTGAAAGTGATAGAATACTCAGATGCTGACTTGTTGAGAGCAAAGATGATAGCAAATCAACTTGGAGATAAATATTCTTACTTAAAGGTAGAGTTGTTTCTTGAGTATGTAAAAAAAAGGATTGTGTAGTGTTATACAAAGTTGAGTATGTTGCTTGTTGTATGGTTGCAACAAGTACCGTTTGGATAAGTCGCTTCATATGTGACTTGAAGCTAGATATAGCCAATGAGCCGGTTGTTATTTTACTGTGACAATAATACAACAATTACTTTGATTAAGAGCAGAGCCGATAATTCAAAAAACAAGCATATAAGGTTAATTACATGAGTGCCATAACTTCATATGTAGGGTAGTCCAACAAGCCGAATTTGGTGAGTAGCTCATTTCTCGTAGAGCTGGCTCATGTTGATACAGGTAGTGATGTTCGAAACCTATTATTAAATTGTTCGTTATTTCATACGACTTGAGCACTTGACACATAAACCAAGTTCAATTTTATTTGAACTCATGCTTACGTTCTAGCTCGTGTTCAAAACTATATTTTCGTATTACCAAAATAAATGCCCATAGTTCACCTATATAAACTACAGGAGCGTAATCAAGCCACACCAAGCTTGAGTTCAGTGAAACTATCGATTTGATTCGTTTAAGAAATAAAGCTTTCTCTATATATAGGGAGAGAAAACATATTCATTCACAAGCATAGTACTTATATTTTATTTAATATTACAAGGTCTAATCAAAACAGTAGTTGAGACGACCGAAGAAATTTAGAGGATTGGACCTTGATTTTTTTACTGCCATATAGTAGGATTTGATAGGTTGCATATAATTTGACCATTTTTATTAAAAACAGTTCTCTTGTGAATAGTGTTTGGATTTTTATTTATACTTAAATAAATGAATATGAACTTGGTTTATTATTTTACTGGGTTATACCGTTATTAAATTGAATTGTCTAAGTCACATGGCATGAACGAGTCATGTTTCCATATCGAATAAGTTTTGTGGATCGTTACATAAGACGATATCAAATTTGAACTTTATCCAAACCAACTTTGCATTCTCGAGATTGGGCTTAGCTCAAACCACATTTCGAGCCTCTCAAGCTTTAATGGTTATTAAGCAAGTTGTTGCAACGCTTTGTAGTTTAGGCTGATAGAATTACAGCCAATTAACAAGGAGCTCAATGAAGGTCACAAGCTTAACATCAGTGGGTTCGTCAATAAGCTGACCCGAGCCGATCTCTTAGCAGCTTGGTACCAGGAGCCGGTTACTTGTAAAGGGGGCGAGATAGAGGGGATGGCAAGCCACGAAATTGTGAGTAAAAACAGTGGCTTTTGTGGATGCGTAGAGCCGCGCAAAACGGAGAAAAGGGGGAGATTACGTAAGAAGCCCCTACCGTTATGCATTGCCACGATGGATACGCTAGTTGCCTACGTGGCATGCATCCATCTTCGGTGGGTCCCGGAAGGAGGCGGCAGAAACATCGAGATTTCTTGCGACCTTTGTTCTTGATGTGCCTCCAGGCAGTCAGTCAGCAAGGGTCATTAGCAACACACGATGACACGGTATAGCCCCTCTGCAACGAGCTCTCGTCGCTCGTGTCGTATTCGTATTGGTTATATTCCGTGTTAGTGTCAAAAAGGTTCAACCCGAATATAAACTGATTTTTTTGGTACCGGATGTCAATTAGGTTTCCAACTATCAAAAAGCTTTTTGCTTGAAAATTATTAACAAGAATCCATCTTCATGCTCTCTAATTCATATCCTTATGCCAATAAGACTTTTTTTTTATGGACAACCATTCATATGTTGATAACAAGGTCTTGTTTGTCAACTACAAATTGAGGATTTATCTCTTCACATTCCTTGACCTCTTCCATTCCATTGGTCGAAGAAACTGTGCTTCCCCTCGAGTGGGTGAGTTTCTCCTCCAGGGGAAGCGTGCTTCTCTATTTTGGAAAGGTATTCACTTACGAAACGCTCCGAAATCATTCGTTTCACACTTCCAAATCGGGAACCAGGAGACAATGCTTCTCTATCCTTAGTTACATGACTTTTGAGACTAAACAAGCCAACGGTTCGGCAGTGAATTGAATAACAAACAAAATGCTGCAAAGAATGCACGCAGCATGTTTATGTTGAAAGCTAGACTACTAGACACCATCCATTAGAAACTCAGGTGAGCGACTGTTCATTTACTCTTTCAAAAACTCTCCATTGATCAAATGGACAGCAGATGAGGTCATTTGTTACTGACACCCTTAACAAATATATGTACATGATAGATACCTGCAAGAGTTCTTCGATAACGTCTTCCATTGTGACTATACCAACAGCTTCCTCCTCTTCACTAAGATTAGGTACAAAGTTGTCCTCGATTTGAAGAACATCTGCAAAGATATCCCTTGCCCATTTCTTGCCTCTTGCAGTATCTCGGTGTGATAAAGAAGGGAAAGTCTTAAATCTATGAAATGGAGTTTGAGTCTTCACGTCCTTTACTTGGTTAGTAGCAGAAGAATCACCATCAATAGTCACTAGCACATCGTTTCCTAAACCAAGAAGACAAGAGACCGTGACCCTTCTGAATAGAATAAAATTGAAGTGTAGTTCTCAATAGAACAAAATTGATTTGGTTGGAAATCAGAGATCAAATTCAAATTCATACCACCATTTTCATTGCCATGCTCATGCTGTTCGTTGGATCTTACAACAACCGCCATGTGACTATGACCCTTCTGAAACTCATTTAGAATGTCATAGTCATACAAGAGCATATTCTCGGAAATCCTGTCAAAGGAGCATCAAATATTAAAGTCAGAGGTGAAGGAAGGATGCAAGACCTTAGGTATAGATTTCATATCCACGGTTCCCGGATCCAGATTGACCAGGCTCACTCCCACTGTGACAGTTCATATACCTAACACCCCCATGCATCAGATACTGAGCTTACAGACAAATGCCAGGAAAGAGTTGCATGCCTATGTTCTGCAAGAAGTGGCCTTTTGTCTTCATTTTTTTTGTGCAACTACAGCATAAGCATAAAGTGGCCATCCGAGTGCACTGTGCAAAGCTCCAGGAATTAATTACTTTGAGCCAACTTTATGTTTAGAAGTACACTATACGCATCACACTTGCATGTGGATGCATCTTGTTCACTCGATGCACACACACACACACACACACCACGAGAACACACTGATAACCATCAGATGGCACACTTTATGTTTAGAAGTATGCCATCATTTGTGTATGTTCATAATTTATCTCTACAAAGCGGATACAGGCCTTTGAACCTAAAAAAACCGTATGTGACCAGTCAATTCCTTTACCTATGGTATCTAGAAGCCCCCTGAAGGCTGAGACCCGTAAACCTAAATGACGGTAAAATAACAATACAACACACCTGCATCGTGATGTTGCAGTGAATAGCTGACTATATAATGAATTCAATAAGTAGAGAAATCAAAACCTAACATCAGTAAGAAAGCCTTTTGCTTATATGGCCTAAAGTGTGGGGAAAGTGGAATATGAAATTCTTTGAGATATAATACAAACACAGACCGGCCACTATCATGATTTATTTTCGAAGTGGCATCATCACGAGGTTGACAACCATAGATGGCACGGATTAAAGTGGTATCATGTTACTCCCAGTTAGAGCTTTTAGTTTAAAAACTTAAAAGAAGTTAGTGTACAGCCCTACCCGGGAAGTACAATTTCCGAACGATAAGCATCCGATTTGGGTGGGGCACCTTATTAGAGGTGTCCCTGTCACATAGATTTATTCAACAGGATCAACCAACGATATTGCACAACAAAAGGAAAAAGGAAAAAGGAAAAGGGAAACAAATCCCAATGTAATGATAAACTTATAGTCTTATACCACTAAGCCAGGGATGTAAAAGGAAAAAGGAAAAAGGAAAAGGGAAACAAATCCCAATGTAATGATAAACTTATAGTCTTATACCACTAAGCCAGGGATGTATATATGGTAAAGGTGACTTTCGGAAATCTGTTGAAAGAGCATAATGACTACCATATCAAAGTCAACAGTGCTGTATGAGTGAAATCAATCCAAGTAAGGAGGGAGATAAAATTTCATTTGTAGAGAAACCCTTTGTGCCTTTAAGGAAACAAGGGCCAGAGGTGACAATCTTACCTCCGTGGCAAGGCATTGGTGTCCACCTCTTTTGCATCAATTAATGATATTTTTTATGCTCTTGATGCCAATGACTTTGATCCCCACACTTTCATATCGGGACCAAGGCCTCATTCTGCTTGTGCGCTGGCATCTTATGAGACACCAAAGTTTGGTCTATCAGACACGGCCAATGGACCTTGACCTTAGGCAAGACAAACAGGACAAAGTAACATTCTTGATTAGAAGCAAAAAGAGTAATCATCTAGATAACAAACCTTGGTATTTTAAAGGATTGTAACATTCCTAACAGGTACCTCATCTGCTGGGTGTATAGTTAACAGATTTTTCACCTGAAATTGTGCCGGGTGGTAACATTTAGAATTTTAGAGGGAGAAAAGTCTCTCAAAGATCAGGAAAACAAAAATTCAGTTGAATTAACAAATAGTATATGAGTGCATACATGATAGACAAATCTCTTAAACAAGAAACAAATCAATTTGAAGCAGCTGGAAGTCATCACACTAAAGTCATGAAGATAACTGAATTCAATGAACACACACTCATCTTCTACGAACATCTGAACTTAAAAAATATGGAAGATAAAGAACTATTGAATAGTATATTAAAATCAGAGATGCCACCGTGGTAATAATCAAGTTTATACCATTAATTATTAATATATCCATCCACACACCGAACCAAAGACTTGCAAAAGGAAGAAAGATGCTTGTAGCTCCATGTTCTGTTTCTCAAATCCTCTGTGCTGCTGACCCTTGATGACAACCATCTGCTCTATGACACCTATCAGAGAACTTCAAGAATAAGAATTTTGTTAGGTAGAAGATTCATCAGCACTTGCACAATAGACAACTGAAGCTATTAAGCGCAGTTACCTATCAAGTTTAGCATTGATATCAATAGCAAAAGTTTCGGAGAGTGCTTGCCGGTTTCTCTGAAAGCTCAAGTGCCCCAGCTATGATAGTCGTTTCATCATGGGTAAGTTCACCACCCTTCCCAGCCTGCCCGAAGAGTCCAACTCGAACATTACAAGGATTGGAACAGCCATATCACATCTTGAATATGTTTCATGAGAAAATAAGAACACCAACTGTTGCAAATCATCTCACTTATCCAACTAGAAACCAGAACATCTCATTGAAGATGTTCAACAAATAAAAAAAGGCAAAATTGTTACACGGCGAAAATTTAGTACTGCTAAAATATGCACATTTGGATCTTCACGATGCATTTAATTCTAGTAATTTAAAAGCAAAACTTTCTAAATAAGCCATTGAGAACAGGATGTAATGGTTTTTTTATTAGAAAAAATTAACAAAATCAATCTCAGTGATCTGATCAAGGGCCACAAATAGTTGGTTATATATATATATACATAAAAAGGTCTGCCCACCAAAAAACGAAAGCATGCATTCCTTTTGGATGGATATACAAACAAATCACGAGTAGTGTCATGACGTGCTCTATGTGAAGTTGGTAGAATGCAATTAAGAGAATTTATCCGTTACTGATAGATTTATCTATATGAAATCAAATAAATCCTTAAAATTAATATAGTCATGCTATTGAAAAACATTTAGATAATATTACAATAATGCCCCAACATCTCTATTCACTGTCTGTCTCTTTTCAGCCCTCTCCTCCACAGCAGAAGATAGAAGTGCCTCTCGAGGTGATCCAAAATGACAGGGAACCCACCAACTCAAAACAGAGTGACTTGTTAACTCCTTCGGAGTTAAGCCAACCACAACACGCAAGCGACTTCCGATCACGAAGTCAATGGAGGGGATTCAATTACCAGTAATCCCCACATGAACAACTTCCTTCCTTAAAATGATGAAAACGTTTAACATCCCTCACAATGATTTCTCTATGAACTATGTTGCATATGAATTTGATAGCTATATGGCAGTCACTGCAGATTCGTAGATTCTTCATCACCATTATCCTTGAGCCGGAAGTCGTGTTCAAGAGTGCAAAAGCAATTGCCAATCTCTCACTATGACCATAAAGCATTTCCTCCTTCACCTCCTCTTTTAGCTCGTGCAGCACCAACTCTGTGTCAGGAATGTAACCAGCCTTTCTCATTTGATAATCTAGAGCCTCTAGCAGTGCCATCATCTGCTCATGTTGTGGATGTGTTTTATCCTCGACAGTGAACCCATGAAGCTTCCCATTCACACGCGTTGCACTATAACCCGGTGTCTTTTTCATCCCCATCTTCTTCATAATCTTTCTAACTTCTGCAACATCATCCCACCTCTTTCCCATAGCATAAACATTTGAAACTAGTGCATACATGCCCGGATCATCTGGCTGCATGTCACATATTATCTTTCCCACCATCGTTCCAAGCTCAATATCACGGTAAGTTTTGCACCCTGCAAGCAGTGCACTCCAGACACCAATGCCTGGCTCAATTGTCATTGATTTGATGAGCTCATGGGCTTCCTCTAGTCGACCAGCACGAGCCAATAGATCAACCATGCATGCGTAATGCTTCTCAGTAGGCTGAATGCAGAACTCATCGGCCATTATACGGAACCAGTGCCGGCCTTCTTCAACTAGGCCTGCATGACTACATGCAGATAAGAAAGAAGCAAACGTAGCATCATCTACCTTTGCCTCCCTACGATGCATTTGCTTGAAGAGTTCAACTGCATCCACTCCAAGACCATGAATGCCATAGCTTGAGATCATTGCATTCCAGGCAATCGAATCTTTAAAGCTCATCGAATCAAATACTTTCCTTGCTGTTACCAAGCTACCACATTTGGCATACATATCGATCAAAGATGTTGCTGAAATCACATCGAAATTGAGCTTCTTGATGATGAAACAATGTATTGATTTTCCTTGCTGGAGAAGGCCAATATGTGAACAAGCTAATAATGCACTCACAAGAGCAACTAAATCTGGCTCACATGTCTCTTTCTGCATTGCAATTAACAAGCTAAGTGTTTCACCTGCGAGCCCGTTCTGCGCATACCCAGACATCATTGCTCCCCATGACACTGCGTTCTTCTCCAGCATCGCATCAAACAAGCAGCGAGCTGCACCTAGAACACCATTTTTTGCATACATATCCACAAGACAAGTATTCAGCACCACATCAACGAAAAGATTCCTCCTTAAAATATGTCCATGAACAGAAAGACTGAGTTTAAGAGTCCCCACGTTGGCACAAGCTTGAAGCAAGCCCACCATGACAATTTCGTCACCACCAACTCCTGCCAACTGCATCCTCCTGAAGAATTCCAAAGCCTTCTCCCCCATCCCGCACTGTGCATAACCAGTAACCATTGTAGTCCAAGTAACAAGGTCTTTCATAGGTATTTTATCAAACACTTGGATAGCTTGATCCATTTTTCTGAATTTAACATATAGATTAACACTAGCAGAACCCACAAACACATCGCCACCGTACCCCGATTGCTCAGCAAAACTCAGAATCTCTTCTCCCTTTCCTAAATCTTGAAGCTTAATGCAAGCCTTTACAGCGAGAGAGAATGTGGAGCTATCGGGCGGGACTCCCTTGGAGACAAGCCTATTATACAAATCTAAAACTTCTGAAGAATATCCATTTCTCGAATAGCTGATTATCATGGCATTCCATATGGCAATGGGTGTCTGCGGCATTTCGTCGAACACTTTCCGTGCAACATCCAGAAAACCAAATTGTGAGTACAAAACGATCAATCTTCCCCATATTGCAAGATTCAAACAGGAACCCCTAATTACAAGGTGAGCATGAACTTGGCCGAGCGTTCTCACGTCGTTGCACGCACGGAGAAGAGAGGCATAATGAAGTTGGCGACTCTTAATAATATCAATTAAGGACGGGTGCTGCGAAGTGAGAGATTTGCATGCGAATTCCTTTATTACATTGGACGATGCTAGAAGATGAAGTTTTGGCCTTGATGAACCTAAAACATGGCTAAGCATCATCCATCAAGTCCGCAGGGGCGAATTCCCATGCAGAGTTCAGTCGCGGCGGATTCGTAGGTGCAGAAGAAGTACTTTCGCAACTTGAAGGGCATGAGTTCGATACCCAGTGGCACTGGCGCGAATCTCAATACCCCTCCCCCAAGGGGGACAAAATGCTGCAGTACTTTGTCTTCTGGTTCGTGGTTCCAGCGAAACTGTCCGCACTTTCAAGTTCCACTAAACATCAAACGTTAATGTAGAACTATGATTTTAAAACATCAACACTAAGAGGGAGGTGGACCGCAATAACTGGACCCGACTACAGGGGTTCGTGGTTCCAGCTTAACTTAACCCTGATTTTTGGTGTCCGCACTTTCAAGTTCCACTAAACATCAAACGTTGATGTAGAACTATGATTTTAAAACATCGACACTAAGAGGGAAGTGGGCTGTAGAACTGCACCCAACCACAGGATCTGTACTCGTGAACTTCACATGAAAACTCAAGTGTCTCTTTTCTTATATTTTCACCTATCTCTAACGAAAACCAAACGTTAATATCATTCACGAATCAAATACAAAACCATGATTTCTCAATTAAAGTCTAAGTCTAGAGTTATAATACTAAGAGCTTACCATCACGAATCAAAACACACCTTCTTGAGGTATCCATCAGACTGTTCAGTCCACCCACTAAACTGACATGAAACAACTAAAACAAATTGAGGATTTTTTTTGAAAATTTAAACTGAACCAAAGCAAATCGAATCGAAGAATGGTTCGATTCAGGTTTTGGTTATAATTGATTTCCTCTTAAAACCTTGTCAAGGTTTAGTGCAAGTTAAGTTGTGAGACCCGGAGCACAAGTTGATCCAAAAAGATTAATAACATGAAAACTAATTCAAAACATAAAAAAAATTGATATATAAGAATTAACAATCAAACCTTTCCCAATACTAGATAAGGTGTTGCTTTGTTTTTATAGAACTCGGTCTTGTGTCATTCTACTAGTTAACACAATATAACTTAGATCATTCTTTATTCTTTTCAATATTTTTGTGATCTTTTCTTTTTAAAATATTTTCACTATTTACTTTCTTACATATTCTTATTGGAGCTTCCTTTCATCGCTTTTATATATTTCAAACTATCTAAAATAATGTTTCCTAATTTTATGATGTATTGGTGTGATTCTCAATATGTTTTTAAGTTTGCCATCAACAAAAAATTGCTATGTATCAGTAATGAAAGGAATTGCTCCAGTCAAGAGTCCACAGCACCTCAGATCATGTTGCTTCCAACGACAACTACACTGTTCTATAACCGCCCATCTGTTTCTGTCAAATACTGAAGCATGGAACATTGTTTCCAGCCGTAAATGGCAGTGTAAAAAATAAGCATCTTCAACGTTGCCTTATCTTAGTCTTTTCTTACACCAAGTGGGGTTGGCGAGAGGGTGTACCACGAGAACTTCCATGAAGGTCACCCCATCCTACTACTATTCTTGCCGAAGCATGCTTAATTTCAGAGTTCGGCTGAGATTTGATGCATTCATGCCGAAAATATCATGTTGGTCGTTGGCCACTTAATGCAAGCCTCATCCTTTGGACATGACAATGGCCATTCAAAGGTGATTCCCCAACGACACCCTAGAAACGTTATTGTCAAAAACAAGGTTTGAGTTCAGTAGCATTTCATGGCAAACTGAAAATGTTGGTGTACTCAAGTAATTAAGCTACAGATTTCGATGGACCACGAACATGAAAGGAAGCAGCAATGCACAGAAGAAAACAATCATATAGAAATGATAGGGAATCAATTGGAGAGAGTCCAAGAAACTTCGAAGAGAATTTGTTCAATAAGCAGCAGCACAGTAATAGACTTTGTTCAATAAGCAGGATAATCCAAGACAGTAAAGGCTTTAAGAAAATAGAAAAGATAAAGAGAATTCTAAACAAACTCAAAAGATAACAAAGTCTAGAACTAATTAAACAGAGGTAAATTAAACCATAATCTTCCAATTTGCAGATCAAATGGAAGGATTTTTTTCTATAAACAGGCATTTAGCATTAATGAGGTCCCTGAAAAACCAGATACGAACTACCATGCCCGCTTTTAGTTCATTTTCAACGCTAAATCTCTGCCAACCAGTAATTACCCGACATACGAAGTTGATTTCGCGAACTCTCTCAGCAATTTGCCCCTTGTAGCTTTTAAGAAGTATATGCAGTCCGAATTTACTTGCCATTTCCATCCTCTCATATTCGCTTAGCAGATCATTCAGTTTCTCGTAGCCACCTTCAGGTACTTTAGATGGCTGCATCAGTTGATCCTCCACACCCGCTGATTCCAGGAGTAGGCGCAGGTGATATGCATCGCATTTGTGATAAGAAGCTTTTTCAGAAGAACATGGGTACATTTCTGAGGAAACACCTTCCTGTTTAGATTACTGTTTTATATATCTATATATGTGGACAGAGGGGGCGGGGAGTTCCCATGCAAATAGTGAGGCTTAATCCAAAAAAGAGAACACAGACACACACAGTGTGCACTTAATGAACAAACTGTGCATTAGGCAGAGTACAGCTGTGCAAATATTCATTTCTTTGAGAGTAACTGCCACCCGGGAAAAGTACCTGCAACCTGGGCATAGGGGAAGCAAAAACTTCATTTTTCTGTTCTTAAGCTGCATATTTAGTTATAATCCGTTATGTCATACAAAAGAACTTTACAATGGTAGCAGATAGCATTGGCAGGGGCAGAATGCGCATTGAGTATATTCTCAGATAGGGTGATTGGCTTTGTTATTGAATTGAGATGCAACCTAGTGAGCACTCGAAAGTTAGATAACAGGACTGACCCATGGATCTGTTAGAAGAAAAATGCAAGAAGTGATGGTCATGGCGCTCAATAGAAGTATAATAGGACAGATAGATTAAACCATTCTTATGTGGGAGAAGAAAGCAAATTCATGGAGCTCCAAAGGGGTGGCGTTAGAATTAGCAGGTAAACACTTTAAAAGAGGTAGAAGAAGGTACAAATATTACGAACAAACAGTTTTGCCTATTATTAGAGATCGAGAATTATGAACTAAATGCATGAGATTGTCTTTTTTCTATTTTACCCTCATCGATTGGAGTTGATCAATGAAGTACACGAGTCTTTCTCTTCTTCTTTTTCTGAACAAAACAAAAATGCCTATATTTTGGTTACAAGACCGAAGCCTAACACACATATATGTATGCATACCCCAGGAATCGAACTCACCACCTAGCATGTTGAAGTTAGAGAGCCCTGCCACTTGAGTCTTTCTCTTCCTTCGTGGCGATCACAAACCTCTTTGTTTATGGGTACCCACGCTTAAATTGCTCGATCCTGGATTTGGACCCACTGGGCAATGTCCAATTTGTGCAGAACATCCAAGTAAGATCTGCACTCCCACCTTAAGGCTCTGCATACCTGGCTCGAAAGCCTTAACTCAATAACAGGGGTGGCTCAAGGGTAAAGCCTTTAGGCCTCCGAAACTTTTAGGTCCCGGATTTTTAATCCACAGTTAATAGTATACAACAACAACAACTATTAAGCCTTTTCTCATACTAACGGAGTCGACTCAACAGTTAATAGTATAAGTCTCCAAATTTTAAGGCCAGAATAAGGTTCAATTTTAGTATTTTGTTTTAGGCCTGAACTTGTGACCAGCTACTTCCGCTCAATATTTTATTGAATACGCCAAAAATTACAAAGGGATCCGAGGAGTCACTTGCACTGATGAACCTCGCGATAAGCAGATCATCTCTCATTCCGAGTATATGGTCGATATAGATCTATCGAAATAATTAGAACTTAAATTTAAGAGGAAAATGGAGCAGAACCAGAATTGGGTCAAACCAGAACCAGAACCAGAACCAAGCTGGGGATCCCTCAGATCTGTTCCGGTTCTACCTTCTATGGAACTGAGACTAGGCCAGAACCAAAACTAGCGGTTCAAATGGCCTAGTTCAGCCTTTTCTGTTATGAACATTTTTATTTGATTATATTTTTCCGGGTTAAACTCCGCCTATGTAAGGAATCACCCTTTCATGGCCGGTCCCAAGCCCGGAAAAAGGAGGAGGGTTGTGTTAGGCTTCCGACAGCCAGCGTAAAACTTTGTCGGACTTAACATGGATTCTACAAAAAAAAAAAACAAAGAATCCATGTAGCTGACCCCATCTAGTATGGGAAAAGGCTTAGTTGTAGTAGTAGTAGTAGTAGTATATTTTTCCGGGTTATGAACGTTGGCATTTAATCATCAACATGTACAAAAGATGCCTGTGACAAAAATGAAGATGTTGAGATGGATGAGTGGTCATACAAGAAAATACCATATACATAATAAGGTTATTAGAAATAAATTATGTCTGGGATCAATAGAGGATAAAATGAGAGAATATCGTTTAAGGTGGTTTGGATATATAGAAAGAAAATCAAAAGAAGAACCGGTAAGAAGGTATGAAAAACTAATTTTTGAAAGTATTAAAAGAGGTAAAGGATAACTACAAAAGTGTTGGAAAAAAACAATAAAGAATGATCTAGCTTATTATGAGTTAAAGGCTAACATGACATATGATAGGGCTCTGTGAAAACAAAGAATCTATATAGCCAACCCCGTCTAGTATGAGAAAAGTTTTAGTTGTTGTTTGTATGAACATTAGGGCTCAAACCAGAACCAATTCTGTTCCAGTTGGTTTCAAGAGAACATTTGGTTACAATGTGAAGCATCAGAAAGCCCTCTCAGGGAATCGAACTCGCCACCTGAGAATAGGCAAGCCCAGTTTGTGAGCTAACTTTGTGGGTCCAAACGGGCCATGTCTAATTAGCAGTACAACACACTCTCAAAGCTAACTAAAAATGCCTGAGGCACAAACATCTTAGTTAACATATGCAAAAACATGATCAAACCCAGATTAACCCGAACCGAGCAAATGGATCAAGTTCGAGCCCAAACCCAAATCCAAACACATGAACATGATAAATAAGTCCGGTAGGTTTGAGTAGGAGCCAACTCATTGACAACCAGGTTTAGGTAACTAGACTAGTACATATCCATTTAGCCTTTTGGCTAATTCATAACTTAAAGCAAAAACTTTTACAGCTTAGAAAGGCTAATGAACAACTGTATACACTTTTTTTATCCTTTCAAGCTTCAAAAGATAATACTACAATATAAATCATTGTTATCACTTTCTTTCTTTTAAAGATGAGTGTACTTACTCACCCCGGAGCTTACCACATGCCTCCCAATTTTCGAACACCCAAAAGGGTTGTCAACTCACATGACATAGGCTTGCATGCTTGGCTTTGGCCTCTCCGTCGTAAAAAGAAAATTGTGGACACTTGGGATGTGTTTGATACAAGGTTTTAGGAGAATTGGACTTCGATTTTATTATGCTTACAGTTTTAAGTATTATTTGCATGAAATGAGGAACCTAAGTAATATTGAAAATATGGTTGCAAGTGCTCATTTGTCAAAAATATAATCACCATCGAAAGGTGGACCATATGAACTAAACCTATGAACCTATGAGGTAAGCATTAAAAACCCTCTCCGGTGTTGGCACAAAAACCAAAGCTTTAGTGTCATTCGCAAATTAGTCACACAACCACAATTCTTTTGGAACCATGATTGTAAACCCATATGTCTAGACTTGGAGTTCTTGTACCAAGGGCCTAACACCACGACTCAAACACCGGGGGACTTTTAAATCTCTCCCCTGAAGGCCAAACACCAAAAAATTGTGTTTTCGGGTCCACCTTGCGTGGTGCTTGAGGGGACACGAGAGACAGGCTCCCATAGTGCAGATAGAGCAATAGCTTACCTAGTCAGGGGGTCGATGTACAAGTTAAAGGTCGTGAGATCGATGACCAGGGCATGCACTGGTTTCGGCCTCCCGTTTGTACAAAAGCAAAAAACGTGGGCACTTGGGAAGTAAAACCACCTTGCTCTCATGTCGTGTCTTCGTGTCATCAATGTATTAATTATCAAAAGAAGATTGTGACGTGTCTTTGAACCAACCCCAAGAGAGGTCTGCTACATCAAAAGCAAACACCAAGAAGGCCGATTCTATAGGTAGATGTAACGCATGAGTTTCTCTAGCTAGCTTCATCAACCAAAAGTAGAGATATCAATATTTGTGGGTCCGGCCCACATTTTATATGGGCCTCTAAAGTACTGTCTCGGCCCATATATATATATATATATATTATAGATTTTCTTATTATATGTATATATATATTTGTGAATATATATATTACATGTATATGTAGTATATGTATTTTACTATATATAGATTTGGATTAAGTATATTTAGATCGGGTCACATAAACTCGATCTAATATCTGACATGTTTGTGGTCAACCCTCAGGGCCATTCGGCTCTGCTTCAAATATGGGTAAGGCCTGTTTTGACATCTCTAACCAAAGAAAGAAGATCCTCTTTATGGATATTGTTAAATGCCCAAAACCACGGCTTTATAAATAGGGGGAAAAGCAGCATGATTGGTAAAATATTAAACTCAAGCAGCCTTAGCTTTAGGGGAAGGCAAAATAGCCCATGGTTTTACTGGAGTGATCGTCGGCTTTATTCGGGAAGTGGCTCTAGCAATAGGCCAGCAAACTCCATTTTTGAACTCCAGGCTAATCATGCTTATCAAAATTAAGGAGCCAGGTTTGAACTTGTGTTTGTGTTCATTTTAGCTCAATCTTAAGAACCATATCTTGTTATTACCAGGATGAAGGATGAATTGTTCATTTCACCTTGAATGATCTTCTACAACCATTAAAGCACCAAGCAATATAATAAGATTCACTCCAAGGAACACCTCATGAATAGCTTGTCTTCTTTGCCAAGTTTCGGAAGTCAGGCAGAGTTAGATATACATTGTTGCAAGTTCATCTAAGTAATGATTGTCAAATAATTTCCAAAATAATAGACATTTTTTCAGCATATTTATCGAAGAGTTGTATCATCTCAGTGTTGGGCCATTAATCATCAACATGTACAAAAGATGTCTATGATACAAATGAAGTTGTTGATATGGATGAGTGATTATACAATAAAAGACCGTATACATAATGAGGGTATTAGAAACAAATTAGGAGTGACACTAATAGAGGATAAAAATGAGAGAATATCATTTAAGATGGTTTGGACATATAGAAAGAAGATCAAAAGAGGAACCTCTAAGAATGTATAAAAAACTAGATTTTGAAAGTATTAAAAGAGGTAGAAGACGACCATTAAAGTGTTGGAAAGAAACAATAAAGAATCATCTAGCTTATTGTGAGTTAACTACTAACATGACACATGATAGGGCTACGTGGAAACAAAGAACCAATGTAGCCGACCCCTGTAGTACGGGAAAAGGCTTAGTTGTTGTTGATTATATAGTTAATGAAAAGACACATAAGCATTGTGGCACACATTTTAAGGAAGAGTGTCTTCTTGAAAACCTCTTTACCAACTATAAATAGATCTATCTAACAACATTTTTTATGTCTAAGTGTGGTATACATGGCCGACTCTTAACCGGGCCCACGGTTCCAACCAAAACTGAACCGGGCCAAGAATTGGCTGGACCTAGAACCAGGTGAAACCAAAACTGGGACTCACCTGTCCGGTTCCGGTTTCACATTTTACAAAACTGGAACTCGATCTATATGTTCAAGTCTCTGGTTCTGTTATTTTTAAAATCTTTCTTATAAAATTTAAATTTGTAATAAAATTACTGGTTCTAAAACCGGTCTTGGACTGATTCAGTTATGGTTCCAAATTATGGGCTAACCAGAACCAGACATGTTTGTAGTGTGGTGTGATATAAAACACACATAGAGATGTTTAACAGAAAATCATAATCATGCTCACATGTTCCGGTTTCAAACTGGTTCTTATTCTATGGAAGGTGAGATTGGAACTGAACTGACTAGTCCACAGTTTGGATTCAGTTCTTCGCCGAGTTTCAATGGTTTTGGTTCTAGCCAGTTCTTGTCCTGGTTCGGTTCCAGGTTGAAAACCAAACCAGTTTAGAACCAGTCATGTCTAGCATACCCTACCGATGCCCCCTCGTTCTTTAGCATCTAAGATGGATCATCCAGGTGCATTTACTTAACTCATAAATCAAAATATGTGTGCAAAAGTTACTTCCAATAATCATAAAAATGTTATTAAATTATAGATTAAGGAGACAACCATTACACAAAAAACATACATATATGTGTGTGGGTGCTTGCAACACACGAAATTCTAGGAGTCTGGATTTGAACTAATGAAATCAAAGGATTTACAATGCTTTGATTAGAATTAAAATTTATAATTTCAACACAGAATTCTTCTCCAAGAACAATGATTTTATGGGGAGAAGCCCTCTCACTGCAATCTAGGCAAAGGAGTGCTTCCCGTGTAAATGATGGCGTGCATTGCTTCCCCCGTAGGGTTTCTCCAGAGTAATAATGGCAAGAGCACTTCAATACTGTATCATACTTTCATAGATCTTCTGATCAGGAGTGGTCAAGGCTTAGCTGGAACCGAACCAAACTGTCAGTTTCATTTTAAATGCTTTGGTTTGGTTTGGTTTTGATAGGAAAAATAATTGAAGGTTCAATTTTCGGTTTAGTGTTGGAACTGAACCAAACCAAAACTAAATGTATGATGAATGACTTTAGTCCCGTATCAATTATTTGGTCATTGATCACGTCATATTAAATTAATTTTTTTTGAAGAGAATAATGCTCATCATAATTTGCTACTGTTTAAAATCAAAATCAAACCAAACTGAAATGATTGATTCAATTTTAATCATATGATGGTTTGATTCGGTTCTCAAATACCAAGAATCACAACGGTTTGATTGGAGATTGATGTAGAACTGACCCAAACTCAACTATGAATACTCCTAGATTTGACGCTCTCTCTCATCAGCAAAAAGATACAACAGTTTCGTAGAGTGTATAAAGGAGATCTTCGAAAAAAAAGAAAATATAAATTATATTAGAAAATATAAATAAATAATGAATAAAAAAAATCATGCACAAAACAATACTATCTACCTTGTCAGGCACTGCCATCCCTCTAATTGGTTGGATATGGTTCAATCCGAATCCGATCCGTCAACAACCCTACATTCTTGGTGCTGATTCTTTTGTAATTTCTTTGGAAGAAAACCATAGGAGGTCAGTTTTGATGTGGTCCAAAACCCTGCCCCGGTTAAGTTGCTCCTGCAGAAACATACATGCCCTTTGTTTGCTGTTGAAGAAAATTGGGAGTGAGTTGGTCCCCATGGAATTTGGATCTGACTGATCCGGATCTGTCCTTTTGTGGACCCACTAACCTAACTTTATCAGTATGCATTTTATATTACTCTTAATTTATTTATGTTTTAATTAATTTTGAAAATTAGATAGGGCACATGGTGCCCCCACCTGCGCATGAAACATGCTTTGGAAGTTTTAGGCCGTTCGTGCGTGTGACTTTTCTTTTCTCTTGACGGGAGACGGGACTCCCCCAGTCGGGATGAGGCCGGCCTAGGAAAGTGTTTGATTACGAGGTCGGCTCTGCGCAACTGTTGTTGTGTTGATGTGTTCGATTTCCATACGAAGTAACAAAAGAAATGATCGGGTCACGATGAAGAGGACACACATAACACATAAACCTAACACGAGTCCAAAGTTTATGTGTCCGTGTCCACTCAAAGTGACAAGAAACAAAAATATGTTCATGTTCTTTTCTATGTATTAATTAACATATCATGACACGAACAGAAAATTACAGAGATGAAAAGACGTTCTCAAACTCAAATTTAGTGAACATTTGGAACAATACAACATCCAAGCACGAACTTGAGTAAAAAAACCATGAGTTGCATTGCCAATTGTGTTTGATTAAAGGACACGAAATGACATGATATAAACGCTACCCTAAATATGTTTGTGGCTGAAAAGTCCGTGTCTCCACCCGAAGTGAAGAAAAAAATCAGGCCTGGGTTTTACTATACAGACACGACTCAAGACATAAAATTGCAAGTAACATCATATGGAACACGAAAAAATGAAAACAACCGGAAAACTCTGAATTTGTGTCCATTCCATGTAACACAAAAAGAATTTGTTTCTTATTTGGTTTATCAGTTTTTACACAAAGACCAGAAGACACGACACGAAGACACGTGAAACACGGAATTGCAGAGCGGGTTAGCAATCCGTAAAGTCATTTGTCGTAAAGTTCTGAGTTTTTTCATAATCTTGTTGGCCAATGCATGGTAAATTCGGGGGGCAGAGTTGTGGGAACCGTGTATCGGTCAAGGACAAAACTGATCGTACTGGAGGACGGCATACTCCGGGCTGCGCACGCTCCAACGGTGACATCGACCCGGAGTTGAACCGATACGGTTCGGCTTCTGGCCTGATGATTATCAAATAATGATTGACCAAAAATAAAACACAATAAATTTGATTAAAATAGTTTTCAGGAAATCGAGACGACTTTGAATGAGTCGACTCGGTTGGGAACTAATTCGTTTGTTGAACCAAGTTGCGTTGGTAGGTATTTTGGTTTTTTGGGTTACAAGAAGTGGCCAAAGCTTACCACACACATGTACCCTATGGGGGTCGAACTCTCCACCACCAGCATCGGCACTCTCTAGCGTCCTGCCATTGAGCTAATGCTCTGGGTTGGGTCGGGTTGGAATGGAAGGACCTAACGCAAAATATGAACCAAACGTTTACGCTCAAGTTGTGATGAAGGGGTTACATCAGGCTGCCGACAACTAACATAAAACTTTGTCGAAATTTTACTATGAATTCTAAACCTTATGAGATTTTTTGTTGGTCAATTTTTTTCTCACACTTTCTATATTATAAATGATAAACGTACATATAGATAGATAGATTGATCAAAGTCTTATTGCAATTTGTTGGCATTCGATTGTGGAGGGCTAGTTAGAGAAATTGAAACACGATGAAATACGCGCATAATCGGAAAAGTTTTCCATAATTTATGACGGATTCAAGCTTCATGGCAAATTGCAAGTATTTAAGTCTTGAACGTCGATTTGGACTTAGATCTGGACTAATACAAATGATTGTCAAGTTGTCACAACTATGACCGATAATTTGAATATATAAAAGTTTTAATGTGTCTTGATTGTCGAATTAAAGTTCAATTACTTAACATATACACCATTTTTATATATATTAGAGAGAGAGAGAGAGAGAGGGGTAAAAGTAAAATGGTTTCTATAATACAAATAATGTTGTTCAATTCAAAAGAGATAAATATTCATATTGAAACACCAAAAAGTTACTTTTTGGTGGATCCAACAACACTTAGATCCAATTGTCACACCGAACTTTCCAAGGTGGTAGGACCCGAATTGACCCATATCACATTGGACCCTTGGATCCTCTTAATTTTATGATTTCTTGAACATAAAAATGAATTTCATAAAAGGCACACTTGTATTTCGGGTGAGATGAACTTGTATTTCATACCCATAGGACTCTTGTATTTTCCTATAAACAGTGACAAATATAGGAAATTTTTATATTTCGGGTGAAGCTGATCTTGCCTTAAATTCGGTCAGCCACTGGTTTGTTGTGGTGTGTGTAAAACGGATGGGGCGTTTGACCCGGCTTGTATGGATGGCCAAACGAGTACTGTATCCGAATCGACACGAACAGATTATGGGTCAAGACCGCACCATTTCTTTTCAAGCAAATGTCCAAAATAACGTGTTCGTTTGAGGGGGAAACTTCCAAACGTTGGAAAGAAATTCCTTATGCTTTTCTTAATCGTCCTTCCAAATATTTCTTTTTTGTGCTCTAAATTCTACTCAATGCTCCTTTTCAACGTGAAAACGATCATTACTTGAATCACACACACACACACACATATATATATATATATATTAAAGAGAGAAAGATAATGCTAAATGAATAATATCTTTCGGTGTATAATCCTGATTAAACATTTTCATTATTCGATCTTTGAGATCAATAATAGATATTTGAATTAAAAGTTTTGTTATACTTTTATACATTGCATTTAATGCATTATACACATTAAATACAAAGTAATTCAAATTCTTATTGTTAATCTCAAAGATCAGAATGAAAATATTTATTTACCAAAAGATATTATACATTTAACACTATCTTTGTGTACATCTCTCCGTTTCTCTCTCTCTCTCTCTCTCTATATATATATATATATATATATAAGCAGGTATCGCGTTAGGTATTTCCCACTCCATTCGTCCCTTTAGCAACTTCTAAAACAAGATGGAGCATGCGTATTATTGAGTAGCTGTCGACAATATAAAACATTAAGGGATACCTGATCAAAAGGTGCGATCATTCGAGCATTTTTATGACAAATCTCGTAAAAACTCTAAACTTAAGCATGTTTCAACAAGAAAAGGCTTGCTTAAGGTTGATCAGTTATATATATATAATGTCATTAACTTTATAATAATACATAAACATCTTCACCGTTCAATTGACATCATTAACGGATAGAGATTTAGATTTAAAAAATAAAAAATATTATTATACTTTTGTATGTTATACATTTAAACCTCTCACTAGTGATAGATGCATATCATTTTTTTATAATAATCTTCTATAAATATTTTTACAATTCAATTGATAAATAGATGAGGATTTAAATTAAAAGCATATAAACGATTGACATGATAAGTCAATGAGGATTTAAATTAAAAGCATATTTATATACTTTATAGTTAATACATACTTTTATTTCATTACCTTAATCGTTCATATCAAAGATGGAATGTCAAAGATCGAACTGTTGAGATGGTTACGAAATACTACATCTACAACTACTCTCTCTTTCTCTCAATATGACTCGGTTTTAAATTTCGGTTCTTTGAATCTTTTTGGAGACGATTCAATTGAAGAAGACGATTCCCGGAAATTAGATCCGAGCGCCTTCCTGCAGAAAAGCTCACGGGTTCCAACTCCCAAAACGGGGAACCAGACAGTAAAAAAGTCATAGAATCGGATAATTCCTTTTCTTTTGTAAAATCTTCTTCTTTTTCCCACACCGTTGCTGCCTTTCCAAAAGAAACTTCTCTTCGTTCCCGTGCGTACTCCTCACCGGGCAAAGTGAGCCTTCCCCGCACGCCACCATTCCTCAATCCCCCTCACTCTCCTGCCTTCTCGTCTTCTTCTTCTTCTTCTCCTCCTCTCTTTCTTTCAGCGTCTCACTTTAGCTGAAATGTCAAATGTTTGTTTACTTTCCGGCCGAGATCTGGCGCGGTAGGGTTTCCGATTGGCCGTCGGAGCGAGAGACTCGACGGCCATGATTTGCTCATAATGGTGGCTGCGGTCCCGAGCACCACGCCCTGCACCGGACGCCAGAAGCCCCGCCCGCCCGACGACGTCAGGCGACCGCCTCTTGCCCCTTCCGAGCGCGACAATGCCGCACCCCGGCGGCCGAAAGGCCGTGAGATCAGCTCCCGTTATCTCTCCTCTCTTGCCCCTCCTTCGACGCCTTCTCCCTCTTCACGCCGATGCCCCTCTCCGGTTGCTGCGGCCGCCCGTACGTCGTCGCTGGATCCCGTCACGCCTAAGCGCTCGCAGTCTGCTGACCGGCGCCGACCGAGCACTCCGTCCCGGGTGTGTACGCCGTCGGTTGCTGTTGATTCTGTGAAGCGTGCGCCGGAAGTTCTCTGGCCGTCGACTCGGAGTTTGTCTGTCTCTTTCCAGGGAGAGTCGTTCTCACTCCCGATCGGCCGGAGAGAGAGGCCGCCGGTAGCTGCTTGCGTGCCGTCCCCGGCACTTCCTAGTTCAACGAGGAAGAGCAGCCAAACTCCGCTCCGGAAGCGGCATCCGGAGGATTCAAAGCCGGTGGAGAATTCTAGGACTAGGGTTGAGCTACAGCACCGGTGGCTGGGGATCTCTTCTGGGAGGAACGCGCTCACGAGGAGTCTCGACTTCACTGACAGGCTTGGCCGGGATCCCGTGACTAGAGTTCTGCAGCAGTCAGTGGACGAGAGGAGGTCGTTCGACGTCAGGGTGAACTCAGATTCCGGTGGTACGGCAGAGACGTCAGACGGCTCGGTTCCTTTAGATCTAGCCTCAGATACAGAGAGCGTTTCCTCCAGCAGCAATTCTTCCGGTCGGGAGCCTGCCGGAACCCTCCGCCGTGCCGTCTGCACCCCGGCGAGGTTCCTGCAAGATACACAGGCCGGCAGGGTTTCGCGGCCAACGGGTTTGTGTGCCCTGGAGATCAAGCCAGAAAAGTCGAGGCCATCTTCAGCGAAGAGGTCGTCGATTGATAGCTCCGTGTCTTCCCCGAGCGCTTTATCCACGCCCCGGGCCGCTGCTTCTCCTATTCGAGGCGCTGGCCGCTCTGCTTCTCCGAGCAAATTGGGGATCAGATCATGTCCACCATCACGAGAGACGCCGAGCCCCTTGCGGAGTCGGACGTCATTGACACCTGCATTGTCGTCGGTGAGCTCGATTAGCAGCCGTTCGAACGATTCGGTCTCATCCATCCTTGGCTTATCCGATGTTCGGAGAGTGAAGAGAGGTGCGAACCATAGCGAGGATGTTCACTCGTTGAGGCTTCTATACATTCGGCAATTGCAATGGCGGTTTGCAAATGCAAGAGCAGATGCCTCATTGGCGATGCAGAGAGTGAATGCAGAGGTAGGATTTCGTATAGTTCTGGATTTATCATTTTTTTACGTTTCACCTCCAATAGTGTCGTACTTGCGTTTTTGATCCTCTCGAACTGGTAAGTATTGAATTTCGATGTTGGTTGTCTATTCTGAAAAGTTGGGTGAGAGACATTTTTGCTGCAAGGAATTTGATATATTTATATTCTGTTTCTCCGTTTCTGCTTCACTGTTACTCTGTGCTTCTTAGTTTGTGAAGCCTGGTGTTTGTACTAGAAAATGCTTCGAAATGCATGGTTAATCACCTCAGAGCTGCGGGATTCTGTCATATGTGGAAAGATAAAACTCCATCAACTGAGACAACACGAGAAGCTAACTGCCATACTTGAAGAACAAGTGAGTTTTTTGAGCTTGTTTAATGATAGTAATCATCTTCTTTATTTTATTTTCAATTTCCTTGTCTTGTATTTTTAATTTGTTCTCGTTATACTTACTATTTCTTCTTTTTCTCTTTTGGAGAAGATGCTGCTCACGAGTTTCTTTAGAGTAGAGGCGGACAACCTTGCACTAGAAATAAATAGGCAAGGATGTGCCTGATACACCTTACTTAGGTAGAAAGATGAAATTCGGTGATTTAGAAAGTCTAGTTTGCCCAAATTCTAACTGTAAAAGTTAGTAATAAAGACCAAAATCGGCTATTTAGTAGGTGGAAGGGGGATGCCATCATTCTAGCATTGTGAAAATTTGGTCGTTGTTGTAAGTTTGCAACGTTAGTATAACAAATAACAACTATGAAAAACTCAACCTACCATATTACTTTGCTTTCCTGAAAACTTTTTGAATTTCGACAATGATTGATAGAATCATGAACATAAGATGTTGAATACTTGGCATATTGAAAGGTTTTTTGTTAGTTCGATGACCCATTGTCTCTTTTTGAGTTTTTGGTACTGTATTTCTTATATTATATGGATATGGTATCCATTGATGATTGAATTCTATTCAGTAAGATCTTCTAATTAACGACTGTTTGCATTTGCATGATTAGACAGTGGTTCTGCCGGTTATCAGTTCTTTTTTCCTTCTCATTGGTTGTGATTGTGTTGGTTGCACGAAGCTGCTCTTTGTTATAGTGATCATTTCTCTCCTCGTACTATCTTAACTTTGTTTGTCCACTTATCGATGCACTTGTTTTGTTTCTGAAGCTAAGCCAAATTGTCTTATTGATCAGATGGCCTACCTGGAAGAGTGTGCTATGCTGGATAGAGATCATTTCTCCTCTTTATCTGGTGCTATTGAAGCGTTGCAGGCTAGCACTCTCCGTCTCCCCATCACTGGTGGTGCAAGGGTTGGTGCCTTTCTGTTGTCTGACTCCTCATGCCTTTATTTGTTAGTACCTCGACTACCATCTAAAACTAGGATATCTCTATGTGATGCTCTTGATAGGCTGATGTCCAAAATGTGAAGGAAGCTATTGGTTCAGCTGTTGATGTGATGCAAACGATGGGATCTTCTATTTGTCATTTGCTTTCGAAGGTAAAATCTTCTTTGTTCTTGCTACAACTTACTTTTCCACATACTTATCTTCTAATCCTTTTGAAGTTTTTTTTTTCGTGTTATTATTTCAATTAGTAAGATCTCGCCTGGACCTTTACAGTTGTTCCTCATTAAAAGGAGAACATGGTTTCCATTAAAACCTCCAAAAAAGGCAGCCAGGTCATACTGCCAAAAAAGAAACCCTGGCCATGGGTTGCTCTTTCTATGTCAATTTCTGTAGAATAGTTAGTAAGTTAGCCTTACTACTGATGTATATGTTGTGCCTATGCTGTTAGATTTTCATAAAGTGGACAGTGGTACAAGAATGTGTTCTTTATGTTTGTAAAGTTACCAGTCATAACAAATACTGTTGAGAAGTAATATTGAATACATTTTTGTTTGTTAAGTATGTTTAAATAAGGGCATATTAGTCTTTTAAGTTATAAAGTCCGTATAAATATCAACTTAAGTTGTAGGGTTTAGTGTGGGAAAATAGGCAGCAGCCAGTAGGGTGCCACAGACTTCATATTCTTGTTTCCTGAGATTGGGAGGTTATCTCCAATCATATTATGGAATATGTAAATTGATTATCAATAGTATCATAGCATATCTTATCCTCAAATCAACTTTGATGAATTGCTGGCGGTTGAGCATATCCTAGAAGAGGTGCATCCAATCACATAACACAAAGTTAGGAGATGTGGGCAAGTATCAAAGATTGGTTAGGAAGTTGATTTACCTTACCATTACTCGTCCATACATTACTTATGGAGTTGATATGGTTAGTCGATTCATGCATGCTCCAACAAAAACACATATGGATGTTGTTTATCGTGTATTGCGGTATCTGAAAGCTACTCTTGGGTTTGGTCTTCTTTATTCTAATTATGGGCATCTTAATCTTGAAGTATATTCAGATGCAGACTGGGTTGGGTCGGGTCTCTTGATGACATGAAATCTACTAATGTATATATTACTTTACTTGGGGCAATATAGTTTTATGGAAGAGTAAAAAACAATCTTTTGTGGTCAGATCTAATGTTGAAGTTGAGTATAGAGCAATTGCTCAAATGATGTGTGAAGGGGTGCGGTTAATGTCCCCTTTACGTGAGTTGGGAATAGAGGCGCTATGTCTTATTCTCTTATAGTGTGATAGCAAGGCAACAATACAAATCGCATCAAATACGGTGTATCATGAGAGGATTAAGCATATTGAAATTAATTGTCTTTTCATAAGAGAAAAAGTAGCAAGTCAAGAGTTCAAGTTGGCGTATGTTAAGTCTGCATATCAAAGGGCATATTGGCTTACAAAAGGTGTCAATAGAAGCAACCTCACGATGACTCAAGTTGGGTGTAGTGAACACCTTTCACCCAACTTGAGAGAGAGAGTGTTGAAAAGTAATATCGGATCCTGGATATCGGATTATTGTTTGTTAAGTATATTTAAATAAGGGCATATTAGTCTTTCAAGTTATAAAGTTCTTATAAATATCAACTTAAGCCGTAGGGTTTAGCCTGGACAAATAGGCAGCAGCCAGTAGGGCTGCAGACTGCATATTATTGTTTCCTGAGATTGTGAGGTTATCTCCAATCATATTCTATAATATGTTTTGATTATCAATAAGATTTTTCAACAAATACTGCCAAATTGTAGAACACCAAATTGTGGGTTTTGCCATCTTGACTAGGCTAAGACAGTAAGAAAATTATTCGTGGAGAAAATGTCATTTCCTTTTGGTTATGGTTTAGTTGTTTTATCCGTTCAGCACCAAAAAAATGAATCCAGTAGAATTGAGTGGAACATCAATTACAAAGGTCAAGCGTGTTTCTGATTATCTAAGACCAGAAATCTGTTGCTCTTTCTGGGCCCAAAGTGCTTACGATGATATAAGAATATGTACTTTGTGTTTGTACATTGTCAAAACAAAATACTGACATTTATAACACATCACTTAACCAACAAACATGGGTTTGGATGGGTGCCAATGAATCGTACATTTGTTAGCATTTAGGCTGCACACCTTTTATATTTAACTTGTTTATTATGTGATTTGAAAATTATTCAATGAGCGAAATGTCAATCCTTTTTTGTCACGATTTAGTTGTGTTCACCATTCTACATAAAAAAATTTAATCCAGAGGGATCAGTCGAATATCTATATAATGGACAAGGGTGTTTCCGAATATCAGGAAAGGAAATGTTATGTTTGTTCCATTGGCCAGAAAACGTAATTGCTTGATCTCCATTGTGACCTTTTGCGATAAAATCATAAGTCTCTGATATTCTTGACTACAACCTTACTCTCTGCTATCAAAGGTGTCTACTCTTAAATAAAGACTGATATAACCCTTTAAAAAACACATTTATGATTGTCATCCTGACCATTCATTTGGATAGCAACAGCAAATTTGTCTCATCCTGGTCGATGTTCTTTCTGAAACACCTTATACATCCACCTTTTCATTTGATTTCTTTGTTGTCCATTGATGAGAGCTTTAACCTAGCCACATTTGGAGGTGCACTATGGATCTCAAGTCATCCATATGCAATGGCGGAATCCATTTAAGAGGTCATATTATCAATAGTGGTTAGTGAGGGCAACTCTGGTGGGGGAGTGGGGAAGTGGGGAAGATATGAAGGGGATATAGTCTTGTTGGTGATTAAACCACTACTAAAAATTTATATGAAAACTAAAATATATACAATTAATTCAGAGAATAACAATATATGCATATGTATGGCTCCTTTATAAACGTGAACAAATCTAACCAAAACCAAGCCTTATTCCACATTGATAAAACTATAGAAAAGATTTGATTTATGAGCATATGTAAGAGGGTATGAAAAACTAGATTTTGAAAGTATTAAAAGAGGTAGAGGACGACAACAAAAGTATTGGAAATAAACAGTAAAAAATGATCTAGCTTATTGTGAGTTAACTGCTAACATGGCACATGACTCCGTCCAGTATGGGAAAAGGCTTAGTTGTTGTTGTTGTATTTATAAAATTCAAAACAAATAAAATAAGTCACACCAGGAAATGCTTGAAGCCTGTGGAGGATACTGTGGGTCATTACAGACTGTAGCATAGTGACTGCTTCAGACTCAAGGTCTCATATAGATTTGATTCATGAACATATTTATAAAATTAAAATAAAATAAAATAAGCCTGACCAGGAAATGGTTGAAGCCTGTTGTTGATATTGCGGGTCATTGGACATTGTAGTGTAGTGACTGCTCATATAGCTTTTTGGCTGATGTGTTGGCATTTTGATAACAGTGCTCAAAGGTGAGTGGAACAAGAGAAAGTTGCTAAATTGTTGATTGCACTTAATGGGGAAGATTTGATGAAAGAGGACTGACAAGAAATGACAGTGATTGACCTTTAGATGCAAAGATGCATCCACTTTCTCATAGGCTTGGCTGTTGATCTTCATTGATTGATCGAGTAATGTAGCTATATTTGCATGTTTTTTATGTGGCCATGAAATTGTCGATTTATCAAAATCAAGAAAGACTGCCATAAATTTAGAAAAGGAAAGTAGCACCCTGGCCAATCTAGCTGAATTTGAAACATACTTAAGATAAATTTAACTATCATTAAGATGCCCTTGACAATGCCAATGGCATAGTGAACACGATCTTTATGACCACAGTTGGACAGCGAACCACACAAACAACTGTCTCATCTAGATAAGTAGTAGAGTTGTATTCATACTTCTGTAAGCAAGTATACTGAAAGAAGGTGTTGGAAATAAAAGCAAAAAGATTGGGAAGGCCCTATGTGTGCAATTGTTTGTTTGTTTGTTTGTGTGCGTGTGTGTGTGTGTGTGTGTGTGTGAGAGAGAGAGAGAGAGAGAGAGAGAGAGAGAGAGAGAGAGAGAGAGAGAGAGAGAGAGAGAGAGAGAGAGGTGTGGCACCAAACTGATTTCTGATTTCATTTTGTTATGCATTTCGGTTCTACCTTGGTTGATTCTGAGAACCAAATTTTGACCAATTAAAAAGAAATGTGTTAGGTTATTGGAACCAATTATCATGGTCATGTTTTCCACCTGCCTTTTCCCCTCAATAGTTTTGGAAATTGTGTTTTTTCAAGCATGCCATCTGAGTCTGCCCAATTCATGCCTAGGTCTGCTCATTCCTGTTCACATTAGGACACCATTTTGGTTTTGTTAGTTCTGTTTTGAAAATGATTCAGGAGTAATGGTCATCACATCTTCAAAGACTTGTATATTGACAAAGGAATTAGCATCAGAATTAGAGTCAAGCTTGCTACAAGTAAATATGATATTTCAGCAACCATTTCTTTCCATGAATACTCAATATGCCTTTCCTATCAACTCAGTTCTTATCATATTGCTTGACATGCTTGCTCCGAACAAATCACAACTCTAAACATAATACTGTTTCATTTTTTGACAAATGAGCTATTCTTGTGACCGCTTGGCTCTTTTAACATTGAGCCGATTTTTCAGGTAGAAGGCATGAACAATGTGGTTTCCGACTTGGCTGATGTGGCTGCTCAAGAGAGTGCTTTGCTTGATGAATGCGAGGGCCTTCTGTCAACAGTAGCAGCCCTGCAAGTAAGTATTTCCCCTTTCAATCTTATTCTTCTTTTCTGTAACATCCCTGTGTTGCTTATGCATTCCTCATTAAATAGGTGGAAGAGACTAGTCTAAAAACGCATCTCTTACAACTAAAACAAGTTCATGATGCCTCACGTAACACGACATGAGAATATTTTTTGCGACGATTCACCGAAAGCTAACACCCACTGAGAGCTTCTTTTGATACGAGGAGCTCGAAACATGGGAATGTTGCTCTGCATGTGCATTTGGTTTCTAACCCAGCTCGTCGAGTCTTGTAATTTTCTCTCTCTAAATTTATCTTTTCATCCTTTTGATGTATACACACTGTAACAAAATTTGTTGTAAATATGATCGTTCCTCATCCGTTTCTTCTTGTTGAGTATGATGCTATAGGAATCAATGCTGTAAATACTTGGGTTCATTTCATGAGAAAACAAAGTTGAACTCAGATCATCGAGTTCATGTAGATTGCCTTGTCGACCGCCCCCTTGCATTGCCTGCAACCATGCCTTTATTATCTGTAGAGATTGGTAGATCATAGATGTATAATCTAAAAGGTGTCCTTGTAGCGGCGAGGCCCCTCGGATTGAAACTGGGCTGGGTATGATCCAATTGATTTGGTATGTTAACCTTAAACATTCGTAATCAGTTTCTCACACTAGGTGTCCTTGTACCTGAACCCAATCGCGAAAGTGAACCGCAAGGGGTTTTATAACTGACCCCAATCTGACCCAGTTCTATCCCTCCTCTTCGCCACTCAATTCTTTCATTGGTTCTTTCTCATTGCCAAGGACTCCTTTAGCGGGAAACCCTTGTTTGAGACGACGCAATACCACAATATTGTTCAAAACATGAGCTGAACACAATCAAACGCGTATTAGCTTAAACGAACACAAATAAGTTCAAACCCAGCTCACATATTCAAACTATGAGCTAGCTCGTATAGCCCTTGTTTGGGCTCGTTCAGTTCATTTATCGGCCTTATCAACATCCTTGGTAAATGATGGCTGATAAACAAGCTGAATGATCCAAACAACATAGTTCGTTGCTTGGCTCATTTTCTATAGGAACAATCGGAACTAAATTTCTAATGAAAAAGTCCATGTTCAAACATGAACACAACCAATTTGTTATCATTTTAGAAACCGAATGTCCCATATTACTCTAAATGGAATGTCCCTTATTCATCTAAAACTTTCATTTTCAAACAAAAAAATTTATCCTTCATGTACATTAAGAATACCAATACAATTACCTCAAAGACATGGTTTCAGTAAAATTTTACACATGTAATTTAACGAGATTTCACGAGCTGAACCAAGCCAAAACTACCATGTTTATGTGCAACTCATATGGTTTACTGAACCGAACACAAACATGAACGATCTAGGGACCGGGCCGAGCCGAACTACGAGCTGCCCGGTTCGTTTACCAAATTACCAGCCCTACCTATCAAAGATTCGAAAGAGAGACTGATAAGGGAAAGATGCAAATTAAGCAGGCCATCCGTAAATTGTTATCGATTTCGATTTGATGGGGAAACGTAAATGTAGCAAGAAAACAAGTAAGAGAGAGCCCGTATACCTCCGTCGAGGGTTTTAGGGTTTATCTGTCTGCGCTTTCCGCCTCCGTTGCAAACAACGAGGAGAAGAGAAGAGCGATGAAGACGAAGGAGAAGGAGGAGCTAAGGGCCCTGATCCACGAACACTCTCTATTCTTCGACCGTCTCGTCGAGCTCATCCCGGCCAGATTCTACCTTCCAGGAGATGGCGACGAGCAGCGCGTCTGGTTTCGGGGTCTCTCTAAGCAAGCCAAAGCCGCCGCCAAGAAGGAAACTAGGGAGAACCTCAAGAAGGCTCGCCGGCAACGCCTCGACCCGGAGAATACAAATTCCACCCTCGACCTCTTGAAGAAATCCATCGTAGACGATAAATCTTGCCTATCTGAAGGAGAAGAAGAAGACGAAGAAGAAAAAGGCCTGGATGTTCCTCCTAAGACGATGGTCAATCCCGACGGTGCCGGATCCGTCACCTATGAAGAGCTCCGGGAGCGACTCCACCTTCGGATCCAAGAGCTACGGGGGAACCGTAATACTCGAACAATATCTTCCTCTGGTGTCGACCGAAAACCGAAGAATAACAAGAAGCTGATAAATAAGAATAAACAGTCGAAAGATGAGAACAAGAGTAAGGAGTCAGAAGGCGAAAAGAAGGCGAGCGGCGTTTCCACGGACTTGATGTTCAGTCAGGTGAACATCGATGGACAAGAAGTCGGAAAGAAGGGGAAGAAGAAACGAAAGGCTTCGAGGGAGGAGGAGCTAAAGAACGCGAAGAAATTGAAGAAAGCGATGGATGATCCGATGAAAGGCACAACTGTTTCCACGAAGCATTCATGGAGGGCGGCCGCGAGCCGAGCTGCGGGGGAAAAGGTGCATGACGATCCCAAGTTGTTGAAGCAAAGCATAAAGAAGGATAAGAGGAGGAAGCAAAAAAATGCACAGAAGTGGAATGAAAGGATCCATACCACGGAGAAGAACAAGGCTGCTAAGCAAAAGGCTCGATCGGAGAATATAGCTCAGCGTGCCCATGATAAAAAGATGCGCCGGATCGCTAAACGGGAGAAGAAGCTTATGAGGCCGGGGTTCGAGGGTCGGAAGGATGGGTTCATCAATGAGTCATGAGTGTGAAGTTGAGAGATGGAAGACAGGGTTTGAATCATAAGGTACTAAAATTTCTGACATGCGTTATCGGAAGCGTGCTTAAAGTAGCTTTTCTATTTCTTAATTGAGCAGTATTGGTGTATCCTATGGAATTGCTTTGTCACAGAAAAAAAATTGTAACCAATGGTAACCAAGGAGATTTTGTTTTGTTATGTTTTCGTCACATATCCTGCCATCCAATGCCATAAGTATCAATGTGTAACCCATATGCATCGTATCATAAACTTTTTAGTAAAAAAAAATAAAAAATTCCAATACAATACATGCACATTAGGCCTCCTAGCATCCTATCGGATGCACTATATCGTACAACACGCCACCATATCATGATCGGAGGTGATTTACAATATGTACTAGTATTTTATCGCAAACCTAGTATTTTATCGCAAACACCATGTATACGATGGATATCATTACATACCCTGTGATTTGTAACGCTGCTTCCATCCCTTGCTTTGGTATCTTTCCTTTTAGTTCATGTCAGCTGTCATGCTTATGGTGTTAAAGTAGTCAACTGTGGAATTAGTTCATAGCATATGCCCACATGGAACAGACGTGAAGAGTGCTGAGGCCTATGTCTTGGGGACAGCAGTCTATCTTAGTTTCTGACTCATAAATTGCTAATGACAGGCCAAAGTGTGCACAGACTTGCAACTAGATGACTGAACATTCAGTTATCAACCAACACAAAGTGCCTGCTGTAGGTAATGGATCCTCCATGCTGGCCGTTCGTGGAAAAACCAAGGAAATTTTTGTTGAACATGGTGATGAGTATATTTAGTTGGCCATTGTCAATCAGGGCGTGGATATTTGTCAATATCAGTTATTTTCGCTTATTTTTAAAAAGAAATTGTTTATATTCATTATAGAATGAGTTCTAAAGGAAATTGAGAAGTCTTGAAATGAATGTGGCATGCATACCTTAGGAAAGCATAATGCCATAAACTAATACCGCACTACAAATGAATCATGCAATGGCCAAGGTACTTCAGCACTTGGAAAATAATGGAGCAAAGGGTTCTCTAGTGAGTCTGCGTGTTCTTTCTTATTAGAATAAGGCACACAATGCCTTTGGGAAGGAAACTGGAAGCCACAAAAGTTTGATAACTTTGATTAACTAGAGGACCGGCTGAGTGACAAAGGGAACAAATGAAGAAGTCAATTGAAGTCTAAAATGGTTGTATACAGTTATCAATGATAGACATTATAAATTTATATGTCATTTGACTAGCTGTGCGTTGAGATATTCTTAGAGGACAAGTGAAGCAACATTTAAACGTGAAGCTTTCAGCCTCAGTGAAGTGGGGTAGAGTATATTTGAGACGCAAAGGCTTTAAAAGACCACAACCCAAAGGTTCTTGTAATGATAAAAGTAAAGCTGCTCCTCAGCTATTGGCTTTGGATATCCCAACATTAGGTCCAGCTATGTCCTATTAGAGTCACTTGCAGACTTGCAGTATCTCCTTGACATTTTCATTTAGGGTTTCCTCTTTCCACTTTTTCATCCTTGACAGTTTGTTGTTCCTTGCTTAATGATTAAAGTGTTTGCTTCTGACTAAGTTGTTGGATGTTCATTATCAGGTATAGTTGGATGTTCAAATTCAGGTCCTCACTTACTATTCTTTGACCTGTTGTATCAACCACCTTTAGGTTTGTCTTTGTGTCATCTATACTTGTTAATTTGCAAGGTTGATTTGTTGCCTTCTCGCTTGACACAACGGTACTTGTGGTAGAGTTGAGAAAATTGGTGGTCATGTTGAAACCTTGATTATGTTGGCGGCTAACTGTTGTCCGAAAAAGCATCAACATAACATTGCATTGCTTGATGGCTGGAACTATCAAGAAACAAGCATAGGCAATGAGAAAACAGCTATAGAGAACACAACCAGATGCAGTTGAATGATGATAGGTTATATTCTCTGAATTGTAGAATGCAGTTTAGGATGATCAATTTGGTATAAAGCAATGCGTGAGTGTGTTCATGTGAAACTCATATGACTGATGTTTCTTCATGCAGACGGATGCGGGAGGTAAGGAAACTAGTCGTAGATAATAAGATTCGTATTGGTTCTTGGAATATCAAAAAATTATCCGGTAAGTGATGGAGGTGGTAGATACTATGATTCAGAGAAAGATTTATATTCTATGCTTACAAGAGACAAAGTGAGTTGGAGAAAAAGCAAAGGAGATTGATGATACATGTTTTAAATGATGGTACTCACGAAAGGAAAAGGCTTGAAACAGAGTTGGTATTATTATAAACGAAGATTTAAAGGATAGTGTAGTACATATAATGATATGGTGATTGAATCATGACGTTGAAGTTAGTGCAAGGAGCAGAGGTGTTAATATAGTTTGTACTTACGCACCCCAAGTAGGACTAGAAGATAGTATAAAGACGTCTTTTTGGGAGGAGTTAGATAAGGTGATTCAAAGAATTCCACAAAGGGAGATGATTTGTTTAGGAGGAGACTCAAATGAACATGTCGGTAAAGAGACATTAGAATATCAAGGTATTCATGAAAACTTTGGTTTTGGGGATATAAATGAGGAAGGTAGTGAGATTTTAAATTTTGTTATGGCATTTGATCTCTTTATAAATTCTGCCCATGCAAGGGATCATCCTTCCATGGCTGGTCCCAAGCCCGGATAAAGGAGGAGGGTTGTGTTAGGCTTTCGACAACCAACGTAAAATTTTGTTGATTTTTTATATCATGGATTACACAATTGGCACACATTGCATCCTCCAAAAAGAAAGTTTTAAATACCTAGGGTTAATTTTTCAGAGTGATAAGAATTAATGGAGATGTTATGCATAGAATTAATGTTGGTTGGTTAAAATGGAGAGGAGCATCAAGTATACTTTGTGATAAGAAGATACCATTAAAGTTAAAAGTTAAATATTATAGAGCAACAATTAGACTTGCCATGTTTTATTGTTCTGAGTGTTGGGCAGTTAATTATCAACATGTACAAAAGATGTTTGTGACAGAAATGAAGATGTTGAGATGGATGAGTGGTCATACAAGAAAAATCGTATACATAATGAGGTTATTAGAAATAAATTATGTGTGGCACCAATAGAGGATAAAATGAGAGAATATCGTTTAAGGTGGTTTGGACACATGGAAAGAAGATGAAAAGAAGAACATGTAAGAAGGTATGAAAAACTAGATTTTGAAAGTAATAAAAGAGGTAGAGGACGACCATAAAAGTGTTGGAAAGAAACAATAAGAATGATCTAGCTTATTGTGAGTTAACTGCTAACATGGCACATGATAGGGCTCTGTGGAAACAAAGAATCCATGTAGCTGACCCCGTCTAGTATGGGAAAAGGCTTTGTTGTTGTTGTTGTTTTTGTATTTGCTCTCTTTATAGTCATACAAACATAAATTAATTATTTTTATTTTGTTTGTAGGAAAAAGGATAGATCATGTTGTAAAGATTGCAAGGTAATTCAAAGAGAAAGTTGAATCACCTAATATCAACTTTTAGTTATGAATTTATAGATAAAAAAGTGGACAAAGAAGAAAAGAGTGCATCAAGATATTTAGACTAAATAGTGGAACCTAAAAAGCAGGAAAGAAGGTATATTTAAATATAAAATGCTTCAAGGAGATGCTTGAAATTATGTTGGTACACCTTGTGATATGTAGAATAATATGACTATATATATTAGGAAAGTGGTGAAAGATGTGTTGGGTTAATATAAGGAAAGTGTACCGGCACAAAAAAAAGCTTGGTGGTGGAGTGAAGTGGTGCAAGATAAAATCAAGGCAAAGAGGGCATGTGATAAATTACATCAGTCTAAGAAGACTAGTGAAATTTTAGAGACTTATAAGAAAGCAAATAAAGAAGCGAAAAAGGCCGTCATTGAAGCGAAAGATAAAATTTAGGAGGATTTATATAAAAAATTCTCAAAAGAGGGTGAAAGAGATATTTTTAGGATAACTAGGGTTAGAGATAAGAAAGCTAAAGATCTTAATTTTGTTAGATGCATCAAAGACGATGATGAGAAAATTTTAGTGACAAATAATGATATAAAAAATAGATGGATACATTATTTTTATAAGCTTTTTAATGAAAATAAAGATGTTAGTATTATCTTAGGAGAGTTAGCAAAATTAGAAAAGTATATACACCACAATTTCTACTGACGTATTCAAAAGAATGAAGTCAAAGAGGCTCTTAAACATATGAAGGTTGGTAAATGTACACTATACAATATTCTTATAAAAGTTTGGAAAATCCTAGGAGAGACTCGAATCACTTGGCTCACATGACTGTTTAATGCATTATGGAGAAACCAAAAGATGCTCAAAGAATGGAGAGCAAGTACACTTATACTCATATACAAAAACAAGGGAGACATTCATAATTGTGTGAATTATCGGGGTATCAAGTTAATGAGAATGTAAGTTTGATCATTGAGGACATGGAAATTAAAATTGGCACACATTGCATCCTCCAACAATAAAGTTTTAAATACCTATGGTCAATTTTTTAGAGTGATGAAAGAATTTATGGAGATGTTACGTATATAATTAATGTAGGTTTGTTAAAATGGAGAGGAACATCGGGTATTCTTTGTGACAAGAAGATACTATTAAAGTTAAGAAGGTAAATATTATAGAGCAACAATTAGACCTGCCATGTTTTATGGTTTTGAGTGTTGGGCCGTTAATCATCAACATGTACAAAAGATATCCGTGACATAAATGAAGATGTTGAGATGCATGAGCGGTCATACAAGGAAATAACGTATACATAATGAGGTTGTTAGAAACAAATTGCGAGTGACACCAATAAAGTATAAAATGAGAGAATATCGTTTAAGATGGTTTGAACATATAGAAAGAAGATCGAAAGAAGCGCCAAATTAAATTTTGAAAGTATTAAAAGAGGTAGAGGACGACCACAAAAAAAGTCTTGGAAAGAAACAATAAAGAATGATCTAACTTTTGTTGAGTTAACTACTAACATGGCACATGATAGAGCTTTGTGGAAACAAAGAATCCATGTAGCCAACCGCGTCTAGTATGGGAAAATGGTTAGTTGTTGTTGTTGCCTCATAGTTGGAATCGAGATAGGGTTGTATCAACCAAGAGAGTTTAGTATAGCTTTAAGAAAAGGCAAAGAAACTTTTATAGATTAAGTTTCAGTCCTTCTGTCTAAGGTTGATTTCTTGATTGACTTCTTTTCGTTTACCTGATTGTCTCTAGAGAGTTACATTGTTGCTAGTTTGATGTTGGTTGCAGGTGACACCTTTGTTCTGCATTTAGGTGGAGGCATATGTGTGGCTTGCATCTCTTTTGCCCTGTTCATTGCTGATTCTATCCCTCTTTTGGCACCGTTCACCTTTTATAATTTTCTGTTCTTAAGAAATATGAGAAAGAATCCCACGGTGAGGATGGGCACTGAATGTATCCAAATGGATCAAGCATACCAATTCGGAGGTTTGTTATTCCAACGTATGACTTCCTCCTCAACTACAGAACATCAGCCTAACAAGCAAGGGATATTGGTTTGGAAACCAAGAACAAAGCAGAAAAATATATTTTGCAGTCTGAATGTAGCTATTCCTTTGTAAACAGGTTGCATGCGGTTCAGCAATTGAGAGTTGCCTCCATCTTTCTATTTGCTGTTGAACGTTATGCCAAATTCCTTTGTACTAGCGCATCTTTGTGTAATGCTTTTTGACATTTTTGTCACTTCAAGAATATACTTTTTGCAAGTTGTACTTGATTCACGCTATTCGATCTTATTCATCATCTTCCCAATGGAAAAGGTCATAAACTACTAGTTATTCATTACCCGTACCATATATATATATATATATATATATATATATATATATATATATATATATAGATAGATAGATAGATAGAGAGAGAGAGTTTAGTATATGCACATATGAATATATGTTTAAACATTTTCAAAGATCTCAACTGTCTGATCTTAAAAATCAACACTTAAGATATTTAAGTTAAAAAAAAAAATTGTACCGAATGCATTTATTACACTTACAAAAAGTACTGGCATCTATATGAGAGAGAGAGTCATATGGGTATCGAGCTTATGACCTTCAACTCGTCTGGTTTCGTGCATCTATATGAACCAAGTCTTTGCTCAACTTGCAAGCTCATTAGACAGTGAGGTAGTCTTGCCATGGGTGCAGATGAGCTGAACAAGTGGCTTGGCTCATTTTGGCTAGCTAGAACTTCAAACTCTCTCTCTCACACACACACAGGCACACGCACTCAAAGAAAAAAATATTCTAGGTCCATCCTTAGATACAAGGTCAAATCCTTCGGTTACTGGCATTCTACGCAGTGAGGCCAACTAAGATAAGAACCGAACCACATGAAACACTAATGGCCCTTTCCTGTGAGTAATTCTGAAGTTGGCTACCCTAGATTCATAGAAAGCACATACAGGAAGTGGACACACCAGGCTCTTTGTATAACCATGCTTCCTTATACCCCAAGGTTGGTGGTAGTGGTGTTAAATGAAAATCTGAAAAAATCTCGGGTCTCTATTGTATATAGAAAAATCTAAGTGTTTTGTGGACGTGAAATACAAATATATCTCAATGCCTCACCCTAAAAATATCCCTAGACACTGGTTGGTGGTGCCCATAGACCTCAAGAAGAAGCCATCGGAACAGAAGGTGCCCCTGGACAACGGCTGGCACCAAAGCACACCCCCTGTCATACACAAGTGATTAGAAGGTGACTTCTTCAGGATTGAGATCATAGACTGGACCGGCGGCGGCATTAGAGATAATGATTCGGCAATGGATGTCAAAACCATTGATCTCACAACAGTAGGAACTGACTTTTTCACAACAGTAAATCTCACAGCATGGAGGTTGTCAACAGAAAGAATTTTCAGATGCAGAGGCTGACCTATGAGGCACGGAGCCCGATGAAATCCAAGAACCTATACATTTGGCCTGAATATTTTGAGAACTTATACGAACGGCCTCACCTTCTCGAGGCGGCGGTCCTGATATTCTTGTCATTCGCATCAATGTTCTTAGCACCAAGTCTACAAGATCAACAAGTTCACATGAAACATTCAGTCACTCTTTCTTGTTAAAAATTTAACAATGCACCTTGTCTGAAAGTTTTCTACTGCATCATGTGGTATCGCTAGCATGACTCATGAGCTTTGTATAGAGCATCTCTAGACTCTAAGTACATTCTGTTAGAATACCTGTACAAAGGAATTTCTTAAATTCGCATTGTTTTGCATGTCATTCCGTGTAGTTCCATGCAATAACCTTTGTATTCTTTTAGCATGTTATGCTATAGATATTCATAAATCTGAATAACCCAACAAGAAATTTGAGGATCATGGCATTCTTAATATACACACACACACACACACACACACACACACACACACATATATATATATATATATATATATATATATATATATATATATATATATATATATATATATATATATTATATGTGCAGATCAAAGAAGGCACAGATGAGTAGAGTCATATTGCAGCTGACTGCAAGGATTATACCAGGAAGAGAGAATAGTGGGAACTGTGAATAAAGAATCTCACCGTGTGATCAAAGATGTACCTGCCTACAGTGACGGGTGTAAGATTTATTTTTGTCCACAAAACACTTATATTTCTCTATATATAATAACAGAAATAAAAAGTTTTAGATTTCAGGTGAGAGGAATGCTTCAACTCATCCTAAATGGGTTTTGCCACTGCCTGCCTGCCTGTACTTGTTGATGGAGCGGGATCAAAGATGTACCCGCCTGCAGTGCAATTTTTGTTTCATTTTGTGGTGAAATAAAAATGAGTGGTTTCCTCAACTAAAGTATTTCACTCATCTTAAGAATCAGTTCAACTTCTTGTGTTCATAGATGAAAATTCTGTTTCAGGAGGATATACCCACTTCTCGAACAGTTGAAGTGTATTCCGACCAAAAGCAGTGGCGGATTTAGAAACTCTTTTGTGGGGCGAATTAGCCTCTCCAATGGTTTAGAGGGAGACGAACGATGTATTAAGTTGATCTTTGGAATTTCGGGCGGACGCCCTACCTCGATTAAATGTAGATCACCACTGACCAAAAGCATAGACCATCGTGGCCACTGCCAAACAAGAAAACTGCACTGGATCGTAACTTTTCTAACAACAAAAATGAATCTTTTTCTTTCTCAGATATATGTAGAAAGTGTACGCATAATTAAATTATTAAGAAAATATAAACTATTTGAAATTCTTATGGAAATCATCTACAGATCGACTTCTCACCTTCGTCATCCTATTGTCGAATTCTTATCACTTACCATTCTGTTTTAAAGCGTGCCATATCTGATCTTTGTTGCTGACGAACTTTTCGTTTGTAGATGAGAAATCATACGGGATGGGATGAGAAACTACCTCACATAAGCTGATTGAAATAATTAACATCGACGATCTTTTGATGTTAATGAATTGATAGTTGAGGCCAGACATGGCCAAGTGGAATTGAACCGGGCTAGGAACCGGTTGAATCCGGAATCGGTGAAATCAGAATCGGAATCAAATCAGCATCGACGGTTTCAAACCACCGGTTATGATATGTTTTTTAAAAATGTTCCTATATTTTTTATTTTTTAATAAAACATTGGTTTTGTATGGCTTCGGACTCCAACTGAAACCATCTTGAAACTGTGGATTCTAGAACTGGAACTGAAACCAGTCCTGAGCTAGTTTTGTTATGATTCAAGGTTTTGGACACGTAGAATGAGACATGTATAGTTTAGGCATTGTGATTGTCATATTGTTTAATATGATAGATGGAAAACTTAAAAAAGATAATTGTGTGAAAGTACTCTCCATGGTGCAAGGCCCTTTGACTGTTCTTATATATATATATATATATATATATATATATATATATATATATATATATATATATGTATATATATATATATGTATATATATATATATATATAGAGAGAGAGAGAGAGAGAGAGAGTGATGAGGTCATCCTCTCGATCATCATTTGATCATTCATACCATACTTTCAAAGAATCTTATCATTCTCCTGCCTCTCTCTTTATATATATATATATATTTAAACTATAAAGTTGTTTGGGAGTATATATTTTTAAACCTTAGCCGTCTGGTTATCACTTGATAGATTGTAATGCTTTTTAGTATTCATCACCATGTTCAAGGACGATCACATAATAGTCTTTCGAGAGTATAGGCTCTTAAATAATTTTTGTTATGCATAATATATATATATATATATATATATATATATATATATATATATATATATCATCGCTCATATCCATATTTAATTCTTGCTAATTTGTCATTTTTTATTTCAAGGGTTTGACAAATTATCCTTCATGAATTGGACTGTTCGATTAAAAGATGGATGGTGGTTGAAATAAAAAACAATAATATTTTAGTTAAATAATTTGTTTGAAGCATATGTACGTGCTTTCTGCTTTTTTATCTAAATCGTTTATATCATTAATTGAGTGGTTAAGATAATGAGAACGGTCTTGAAGGAATTGCTCTTCCGCATAAGCCACCACCTCAGTCTCTCTGTACAGACGCAAAATGTTAAAAGAAGGAAACTGCTGAGTGCGGGTCCAGACCGTAACACTCGACCCGCTGTACACGAACACAATAATCGGGATTGCTATCTTTGGCATCGGCCACAGCGTCGGTTAGCGATTTCAGATAAAAGGGCCGTAAGAGGGCGCAGTGGCACGAGGACGAGGAAGACGAGAATGGGGACTGGTTCTGCGGCGTCGTCGTCTCCGGCCATCTTCACCGTTTGATGGCCGAAAGGTCTCTCCGTCTTATCTTCCGCCGCTTTGTCCATCGCTCGTTTCCCGTTGCGCCATCGCTCCTCCGCCCATCACCGTCTCCACTTCACCGGCAAATTCGCTGCGCTGCACCGCTTGCGACCCCGGACATAGCCTTCCGGCGACGTCCTCCCCCGCCGGAAAATCTGGCGCAGAAGATCGGAAAGTCCGTCCGGAGGCCGGGCGCCACCTCCAAGGCTAGGGTTTACGCTGACATCAACGTCGTCCGCCCCAAGGACTACTGGGACTACGAAAACCTTACCGTCCAGTGGGGGTATGTAGTCTCTCTCTCTCTATCCTGTTTAAGTTTATGGATTTTTGAGTCCCATTCTAATGTGATCGTCGATCTGTTAATTTTCTTCGTTTAAGTTGGCGTTTCTTATTGTTTTTTGATGAATTCCATGGTTTCGCGTTGTCAGTTCGTTATTTAGATGCTGTTGCTACGATTTGGGATTTGAAAATTTACGCGTAGTTTTCAGTTTTCCAGGTGTGGTTAGGTGAATTGAGTGTTTGTGGGAATTTAGATGTGATCGTTCATCTGGTAATTTTCCTCCTGTTGGTGTTTTCGTCCGTTTTTTATGAATTCTAGAGTTCCCTGTCGTGAGTTTGTCATTTAGATGATGCTGTTTCGGTTTGTGCTTTAAGATTACGCGTAATTTTCAATGTAACTAGGTCTAAATAAGTTTATGATCGTTCTAGTTTGGGCTCTGAGATCGTAACCTTGTCTGAACTCATACATTATGGGTGTAATAGGTGAAACGTAACTGTCTGGAGGGGTTATTGAAGATGATGTGAATTTCTGCGTTGATCTTTTCTTTCTTTAGTTGAATTATCGGAAATGGTTGGGTTGAATTTGAACGGGGTCTCTTCCTTGCAGGGATCAAGATGAGTATGAGGTGGTTCGGAAGGTAGGGAGGGGTAAATACAGCGAGGTTTTTGAAGGAGTTCATTGCACGAACAATGAGCGGTGCATCATTAAGATCCTCAAGCCCGTCAAGAAGAAGAAAGTAAGCCTCACTTTCACGATCTTGGGTGCTGCTTTTCCCATCTGAATTTGATTTACATGTTTCTTGTCAATTTTCGCTCAAATAGTCAATTCTAAATTTTAATTCAAGTAGGATTCCCTCAGGTTCACTTTAAATAGGGTACTCCTGATTCTTTTGACACCGAGATTTATCCTCTACACGTTACAGAAATTTAGTTTGTATAATGTCGGCATCATTATCTTGGCTTGCTTACAGTTTTTCAAGTGGATGACTTATAAGAGGAAGATTGAATTATGGGATATTTATATGTTGTTACTGAGAAATGCTCTTGAAGTTGAAACCCTCTTTCAAAGGGTGTACAAGCATAAAACTTTTCCACATTGCTATGCACATGGAAGTTATTTGGATAAAACAACATATGCATGTCAAGCTGGTTTGGCTGTTTCTGTGAATCAGGGTTCTGCTGTCCTTTTAACAAGTTTTGGCTTCTTTGTGAAGGATGCTACTGATGTAGTCTATACCATCTTAGTCTTGCACTTACTCTTAGCATTTGCTCAATCATGTTTTGGTTGATTCTCTGGTTGCAGATAAAGAGGGAGATAAAGATTTTGCAGAGCCTATGCGGTGGGCCAAATATTGTGAAATTACTCGATATTGTCAGAGACCAGCAGTCGAAGACTCCCAGTCTAATATTCGAATATGTCAACAACATGGACTTCAAAGTCCTTTATCCAACATTGTCTGATTATGATACAAGATACTATATTTACGAGCTGCTGAAGGCAAGCCTAAAGCATGTTGCATAAATGCCATCTGAAATATTTTTCTTTGTTCTGTCATCTGAAATAATTTTTTCTCTGTTCTATATACACGATACTGTCCTGCTTTGTTATTTGAGTAAGTACTAAAGTTCATGCCTTCATATGCTATTGTTAGCTACTGCACATTGCTATTTGTTTTGAATTCTTGAGCAGATCATCGCAAACCCTCAAGCTTCATTACAAAAGGGTAGATTCTTAAATTACATGCTAGAAGCAGCAAATTGCAGTCTAGTATTTTATGTAATTAATTAGTTGCTTATGGAGAACAACTGTATCTGATGACAAAATTATGAAAATAATTCTTGCATCTGAGTTATATGTTTATAGCATTATCTTTAGCCTTTTCTGCTTGCAATATCCAATCATGATTGTTAGTGCCATAATTTATGGTTCTCTCCTTGTTTTGGTGGTTCTCAAATGCCTGAAGGAAGTTACACCTTGATATGATGGATACATGATTTTCACATCAAACTTCTTTTTGTCATCAATTTGATTATTGTGTTTCAACAAATTGATCTTTTTTCACACTACAGTCATTATGAAGATGGTTTTGCAAGCTTTTGTTTTCACTTTAGTGCATTATTAAGGTAACAAAATTTAAATCGAGTACTACGCATAATTGTTCTGTTGATTCTTGTGTTATATTTTGGTAAAAACTAGTGTTATACTTAATTTTTTCTCCTCATGATGAGATCGATCTCTTTTTGTATAACAATTGTGTATCTCTATTCTCATTTAGGCATTGGACTACTGTCATTCACAAGGTATTATGCATCGGGATGTGAAGCCACATAATGTCATGATTGATCATGAACAACGTAAATTGAGGCTGATTGATTGGGGCCTTGCTGAGTTCTATCATCCAGGGAAAGAGTACAATGTTCGAGTTGCTTCAAGGTGGACTGACCTTCCACCATTTTTTTTTGAATATTGCTGGTTTCCTTCTTTGTGGTTCTTTTGCAATCTAGGAATAGTTTCTATTTGTGGACATCAATTAAAATGCATGCGCAAAAGATTACAACCTTGACCATGATACATCAATTTAATAAAGTGTAGAAAGAAAAGGGAAAGAGCCACCTTACCTTGATCATGCAGGGTTGCTCAATGTGAAGCGAAGTCACATATAGTTCAAAAAGACTAATACACTAGGGTTAGACGATCAAATAAGTCGTTATCTTTTCTTTTTAGGATCTCTCAGATTCGTTATGTGAAATCATACCCAAGTAGAATCAGTAGCCTTTCTGGTCAGTATCATAATCTCGACCCACCTTTATTTTTGTAATACCAGAATAGGTTGAATTTGGTAAACCACATTTAGAATCGAATTCAAACCATTTTTCTTACATCCCTACAGGTATCATTGATAACAATGACGGATATCCTTTTGTGTACATTACAAAATAATGAACTTTTAGTCCTTAAGAAATCTCCAACTGATAAGGCTCCAAGGAAAGAATTCTCTTGTGTCTATGTCACCACCTTTTTATATTTCACATAATTAGATCTAAATATCAAAACTGAGAAAAGTCAGTCATTCATCCTGTTGATTCGATAATTTTGACAAAAGACAAGGTAGACTGGCCTGGGTAGATAAGAGTCCCATCTTTGAAGAATTCTGATGGAAGATGGAGTTCTTTTCCTTATAGTGGCATTTCTGGACAAATTGTGTTTGCTATATCTCATGGGATGAGACAGGGAAACGGCTTTTGAACCTTTTTCCTGGGTTCTCAAGGGTATTATTCTTTTCCTTAAATCCCCCAGTTTCATACAGACGTAGGACTGTGTTTTCTCATGAAATCACCCTAAAGACTTGGAGATGTTATGAAATACGAGCCTCTTGTTCAAACCCAGAGTATTTTGCCTTTGTTTTACCACAAAATTAACTTTAAAAACATTAAAAGGATTTTGTGAAATCCAAAGTCCTCGTCTATGCAGATCTACTTTTTATACTCTCTGAGAATCATAACTACTTTTCAAATGCTTCTTACTGCGAGAATCATAAATACTTTTCAATGGCTTCTCATTGCAGTCCAATACTTTTCAATGACTTCTAACAGAAGTTTATGTTGGAACCAATGCACGTTAGTTTAGGAGGGAATAAGATCACAATTGCAAGTTGAGGTCCGACACACTCTTTGCAACGGTATTTATTGTTCATAGGCATTAACATAAGTAGAAGAAGGAACTAACTTTCTAGTAATAGATGACACAGCTGCCAATAATATCTGTGGTAATTGGAGGCCAACTAACATACATCGTACTATGCATATTGATTTGTCATTCTTTCCTCTAGCGTCCTGCTATTTTGATTGTCTCAAGGGTGAAAGCTGTACTGCAGGTTATGTGACCATGCAAGTTTACGAAATTGACCTCAAGTTTGTTTGGATAACACAACCTTAACTGATCTAAGTTAAATTGCTATTATTTGGTGCACTGTCAGTTTCTCTTTTTTATGTATGAGGTGATCATGATGTTCTCCATTTCTGCTTGCTGGTGTAGTGATGTCATCTGAATACATACTTCTATTGTATATACAACAACAACAACTAAGCCTTTTCCCATACTAGACGGGGTCGGCTAACATACTTCTATTGTATATGCTTTGCAAAATTAAAACAGGTACTTCAAAGGCCCTGAACTCCTTGTAGATTTGCAAGATTATGATTACTCCTTGGATCTTTGGAGTCTTGGTTGCATGTTTGCTGGGATGGTAAGCAATTCTTAACGTTTCATGCTCATAACTATATTTAATCATTTACATTTTCTACCTCTGTGCAATTCCTTTCCAGATCTTCCGAAAAGAGCCTTTCTTCTATGGGCATGATAATAACGATCAACTGGTGAAAATAGCAAAGGTGCACTGTTTTCTTTTCATTAAGTTTTCACCATTTTATGGTACCCTCGTTTCATTTTTTTGAATCTCATGGCAAAGGTTTCCTGCAAATACCAGATCAGTTCAACAAATTACATTTATTGAATAGGTTATCTTGCTTGTCTCTGCCTTTTAACCTCACATATGTTTCAATATCCCTGGGCCAGATTATATCTTGCTTGTCATGGGAAGGATTCAAATGTGCTACAAATCCCTGCACAAATCATGCCATGATGGCTGTTCCTTGTCGAATTAAGTGCTGTTCTCTATATGACTGACACCTGAATATACAATGCTTGTGTGGATGGGCACATAATAATGAATACTGGCATAAACCCATCCATTCTGTCTTTCTCTTTCTAGCCATTTCTCATCAATCTCAAAAAATGTTTCTACTACCTTACCTTTTAGCCTCAACTATATTCTGTTGCATTGTCCTTGGTTTCACATAGAAGGTAATGAATCATTTGTGCCTATGCTATGCAGATCCATTGCTTTTGACAATGAAAACTTCTTTTAAGCTATTCTTTTAATGACACTATATTCTGACCTTGTGGCTGGCATATACTATCTTGGGTTTATAAAGATTTTCTGTTCAACTTTATGCTATCTTCTAAACATTATGAGCATTGCATTGGGGCACTCCCTCCTAGCGATGCATTTGGCCCAAATTAAGTGAAAAGTAAGCAAGAGCCTCTACACCTTTGCCTCGATATAGTGAATTAATTGTAGAGGGTTCACATTGGGTAAAGAAATTAGTCTCGCTATATTGCCCCAAATATAGTGAACAAATTGCAGAGAGGGTCTCTACATTTTCAGCATAGACAAATGTAGGGGTTTAGAGAGGTAGTCCTAGATAATAAGATTCATATTGATACTTGAAATATCGGAACATTGACTGACAAACTAATGGGGTGGTGAATACTATGACTACGAGAAAGATTCACATTCTATGTTTATAAGAGACCAAGTGGGTTGGAGAAAAAGTAAAAGAGATTGAGAACATACGGAAATTATGTCATTATGGTACTCAAGAAAGAAAAAAGCTCGAAATGGAGTTGGTATTATTGTAAATAAAAATTTACAGGATAGTAGTAGACATACAATGGCATGGTAGCCGATTTATGATGGTGAAATTAGTATTAGCAGTAGACACTTTAAATATAGTTTATGCTTATATACCCCAATTAGGACTAGAAGATAGTATAAAGAAGACATTTTGAGAGGAGTTAGATGAGGTAATTCAAAAGATTCTATAATGAGAGATGATTTGTTTAGGAGGAGATCAAAATAGACGTGTCGGTAAAGAGACATTAGGATATAGCAATTATAAGTTTGGAGATTTAAATGAATAAGGCAAAGAAATTTTAAATTTCAATATGGCATATGATCATTTTTTTAGCCAATACATTTTTTAGAAAACGAGATGAACATTTAATTACTTATAAGAGTGGCTTGTCACAAACAGGGCTCGACTATTTTACCTGTAGTAGAAAATATAGATTGTGTTGTAAAGATTACAAGGTAATTCTTGGAGAAAGTTTAACTACCCAACATCAATTGTTAGTTATAGATTTGTAAGTAAAAAAAGTAGACAAAGAGGTAAAGAGTTCATAGAGCTATTCAGACTAAATGGTGGAACTTAAAAATTAAGAAAGAAGATATGTTTAAACAAAAAGTTCTTCAAGTTGATACTTAAAATTATATAGGTAGACCTTATGATATGTGGAATAATATAGCTAAGTATATTAGGAAAGTAACAAAAGATGTGTTAGGCGAATCTAAGGGAGGCATACTAGCACAAAAAGAAGCTTGGTGGTGAAGTGAAGCGTTGAAAGATAAAATCAAGGCAAAAAAACATATTATAAACTATATTATACTAACAAGACCAATGAAACTTGAGAGGCTTATAAGAAAGCAAAAAAAGAAGTGAAATAAAAACTAAAATTTGAGAGGATTTATATAAAAGTTCAACTCAAGAGAAGGTAAAAGAGATATTTTTAGGATAGCTAAGGTTAGAGATAAGAAAACTAAAGATCTTAGATGATGATGAGAAGATTCTAGTGGGAAGTGATGATATAAAACATAGATGAAAATTTTATTTTAATAAGCTTTTTAATAAAAATATAGGTGTTAATATTATCTTAGAAGAGCTAACTAAACCAAAAGAGTATATAAACCATAATTTCTATCGATGCATTTAAGGGAAAGAAGTCAAAGTGTAATTTCTATTCCTATAGAAGTATAAAAAATCCTAGGAGAGACAAGTATTACTTTACATTTAATGAAATATAAAAAACCAAAAGATGCTTGAAGAATGAAAGAATAGTACAATTACACTCATATACAAGAACAAGAGAGACATTCATAATTGTGTAAAATATCGAGGTATCAAGTTGATGAGTCATATCATGAAATTATGAAAAAAATTATTGATACAATTATCAAGTACAAAAGAGAACCAATTTGGATTCATGTTAGAAAAATCTATTGTTGAGACGCCTTACGGAATATTTTAGAGGATGTATTTATTGATTTAGAAAAAGCTTACATTAGGGTGTTAAGAGATATTCTTTAAAGAACTTTGAAAAATAGAGGCATGCCAATGACATACACCAATTTTACAAGATATATGTATAATAGTGCACAAGCATGTGTTAGGACCCATAAAAAATGATAGATTTCTTTAAGGTTAATATTGAATTACATCAAGGATCAACTTTAAGTCTATATTTATTTGTATTGGTCATTGACAAGATAACAAAATATATTCAAGATAAAGTTTCTTGGTGTATGTTATTCACATATGATATTATATTAGTGGATGAGTCTAAGGAAAAAGTTTATGGAAAATTGGAACTGGGAAATTAGAAAGTAAAGGCTTTCGACTTAGTAGAATAAAGACAAAATATATGAAATGAAAGTTTGATCCTTTAATTATGTTAAATGACATAAAAATTAAGATTGACACACATTGCATCTCTTGGAAAGAAAGTTTTAAATACTTAGGATCCAAGTTTTCAGAGTGATGGAAAATTTGATGATGTTCTATATAGAATTAATGTAGATCGGTTAAAATGGAGAGATTCCTCAGGTATTTATGTGACAAGAAGATACCTTTATAGTTTTAAATGTTGAACAATTAAATATCAACATGTACAAAAGATGTCCATAACAGAATAAAGATGCTTAGATGGATGAGTAGTCACACAAGGAAAGATCGTAGGTTATTAGAAACAAATTGAGTGATACCAATAGATAACAAAATAAGAAAAAATCGTTAAGATGGTTTGGACATACAATGATGACCAAAGGAACTTCCGGTAGAAGGTATCATAAACTAGATTGTGAACATATTAAAAGAGAAAGACCACAAAAGTGTTGGAAGGAAACAATAAAGCATGATTTATCTTATGTTGAGGTAGCAGTTAGCATGGTACATGATCGAGTTCTATAGAAACAAAGAGTCCATGTAGCAGACCCCATCTAACATGAAAAAAGGCTTAGTTGTTGTTGTACCAAATTTGCAAATAAATGGTTTTAAATGCTATATTTCAAACTTCATAGGATCTCACGGACGTGGTGGATTGTGATGACCTCGAGCTGGTTTGTATCAATTAGAATGTGCCAAAGAAGCTGACGTGATTTTTGGTTTTGTAAAATCGATCACAAATTAAAATGTATTCATTTGAACTTTCTTTCTTATTTTTGATTTGGAAGTATAAGGTAAAGGGTGTTTCAATGCTAAAGAAAGCAGGGATGTTTTGAGATTAGCCAACAGGGAGTGATGGATATGGAAGCGCCACAACTATAAAATCTCCCAAGACATACTTTATTGAGCGGATATTGATCCTTCTTACAAACAGCCTCTTTGGATCAACTATGGAAGTCCGAAACATGCACACCAATATCCAGATTGACATAGGCATGCATTAGTGGCGCGCACAAGCACTCAATCCCCAGACTGATTGGAACTTCTCTAGAACATGCGCCAATATACAGGTTGGACATATTGGTGACTCACAAGCACAAAATCCAGTTACCCAATCTGACTATGCAATCCTTTTTCTTGTTTTAGTTATACATTCCGAGCATATTGACTGACCTTCATCAAGAAATATAGGCGCATTAGATCATGTTTTTGTGGCTAGACAATATGTTACTTAAACAACCCAACCTTACTAATTCTACTCTCTTAAGTTTAGTTATTTTAATTTGCTGTCCTGCAAACTAGATAAGTTGGGTGTTTGTCATGAAAGGGTAGACTGTATCCATAGTGAGTATATAAGGGAAAAGGTGATTGTATTTAAGATACAATGACAGAGACATGATTAAGGTGGTTCCAGCATTTGGAGAGATTAGGAAAATGGAGCCTCAGAGTGAAGATGCAAAATTGAAGGTTGAATACAAAAGAGGCTGATGTAAGCCTAAGATTTGTTGAAGAAAACCATAAACCATGAAATCTTGTTCTTTTAAATTTAAATGTGGTAAAGGCCCAAGTTAGGTTACAATTGTACCAAATCCAAGAACAGTGGGTAAGAATCCATGTAGCTGACTCCACCTAGAATCGCAAAAGACTTGGTTTTGCTTTGTTTTACATACTAGAAAGTTGTACTACTGTCTGCTTTAGTAAGTGTTGCTCATGCTGAATCAATCAATGGACAGCAGATTCCAACTAGCTGTTAACCACTAAATCTACTACCTCTCCATTTTTTCAGGTGCTTGGAACGGATGAATTACATGCATACCTTAGCAAGTACCGTTTGGAACTAGACCCACACCTGGAGGCACTGGTTGGAAGGTTGGTGACCACTTGTTTCCTTATGCGATGTATTACATTTCACTGTTGTAAAGAAACATTAGTATGTTTTCTTGCTTTATATCTGTCTGTGCGATTTTATCTAGTATTCCCTGGTTGGCGGCCATTCTGTATTTATGCAACCTAGTATATTCAGCACTTCTTTTTATGGTGGATGGGTTTGGCTGAGCCAGTTAAATTGCACTTAGATAGATATTATATGCAACCTGCCCAGAGCCCAGCTCGGGTTTTTTTGTCACAAGAGATAAGGTTCATGGTTTTACCAGCTTATATTTCATTTATTATATCACGATCTTGCATTTATGGAGTTAAATGCTATTATGATGTGATACCAATGCTTGGTTGTTTAAGGGGTTCGGTGTTTGTTCCCTTTAAGCAAGGCGTTGAGTTTGAGTCTTGCAAATGGAGAAAACCAATGCCAGGAGTGCTTTAACTGCATGATGGGCTGACCTGGCTTGAACTGGATCAGTAGGGTCATTGTAGCCTTCCAAATACCTGTATTCTAAACCGAAAAATAAATTGCTAATATGATACAGGATCAAGCACATTGGAGACTAAGAGTCCATGTAGTTGAACCCATTTGGCATGGATAAGGCTTCGTTTTGGTTTAGTTTGGTGTGTGTTGCTCAGTGTTTCTATAAATGTTTGCTGCAGGCATACTAAGAAGCTGTGGACGAGGTTTATTAGTTCAGATAATCAGCATTTGGCTGTTCCTGAGGTGATCATTCTGTCAGGGCATGGTTACATTTGCTGTACGACATTTTTAGATTTTCCTGGCTTAAGAGTTATATGTATATAGGCTATTGATTTTCTCGACAAGTTGCTTCGGTATGATCACCAAGAACGACTGACGGCAAAACAAGCAATGGTAACCATCAGGCGCTTATGTTACTCCTTTTCTCTGTTCTCAGTTTCTTATATTCTCATGTTTTTTTCCCTCCTGGTAGGCTCATCCTTACTTTTATCCAGTTAGAAACGCGGAAGCCAGCCGAGCTCACACTCAGTAAGCAAACAAGGAGTGACATGTTTCCTCTTTTCATATATATGCTTCATTCTCTTAAGAACGTTATGTTCAGTAATGCTTTTCTCTGTGTGTTCTACGACAGTACTAGGTATCCCTTGTTTACATTATTTGGGTGGGATAATATTCTGTTTCCTCTCATTGATTATGCATCATTTTTTTCCCAACTTCTTTCCTCATGACCTTGTTGAAAACCTCAGATTAGCTTGACCCGGAACCAACCAGAACGAATCAAGCCTTCTCCTGCACTTAGTGTCTTTGTTTGCCTCGGTTCTTAGTTGAGGTTGTGCTCGATCTATGGGAAATTAACATTTATCCTGAAATAACCAAAGCATGTAGTGTTGTTTTCCTTGAACAAACTGGCACAAGGGCCATCACCAAGATTTTGCTACTTATGTAAAAGGGCTGCTTGAATTTGTTATGTGGATGGTATAACAGCTTTAGGTAGTAGACTCGACGATAATATACCAAGTTTGATGAGACCACCACATCTTTCTAGAGCTCCAATTGGGTCATTTTTTGTGTTAGTAATGACTGGTTAGCAAACATTAATGCTCTCTCAGATTCTTCAATGGATCTTGCTGAGGTTGGTTTCCATTTGAAGTATTGCTCGCTTGGATGAAGCCCAACAGTCCTCATAGTTGGCTGGATAGGACCAGTTTGGACCCAACCCGCAGGGTCAGGGAAGAAGATAAGTTTTGGAAAAGCGCAGGAGCCAAATTCTGGGCCTTGTATCTTGCAATACAATGGGTGTTTTGAGTAAGCCAAAGGTGGAGTCTTGAAACTGGGTTGATTGGTAAATTGATGTTTCGGATCGCTACGTAACTGATAGGGAAAAAGGCATTGATCAACCCCTATACTCAGCATAAATATAATATGTTTTGTGCATTACCAAAATTGGGAAATTATATGTATTTAAATACTAAAATACTTTTGAACTGGATCTGAGGATCTGTAGACATCCTCTGCAAGATTCAGATCCAGGATTGGATCCGCTTTCAAGTGCATGAGATCTTAGTCTATATTGATTTCTATGGTAGGTCCGATTTTCATTTTGTTCTTGATCCTGTATCTGGATTTAGTGTACGAGATCTAGGTTGGCAGGAATGCATCATCCTACCACCTCCCATTCCTTTTGGGTGTGATGATCGACTTTGAACGTGGCCCGATTTTTCCATCTTACTGGAGGGACATGAGCACAGGCTTTTGGATCATGTCCCTGTTGGTTGTTCTATTTCAGCTTTCTTTACCTTTTGGGTCATTTCATGTTCTTGTGAATAGGTCAGTCGACCTGACAATGACATGATCTTTCGAGTCTTTTTGGCTAGACACGAACACGATTATTTGGATCATTTGTGTGTCATGTCTTGTATCACAGGCGCTAAATAAAACTTGGCCGATCAATAACACAAGTTCTAACGTGAGTATGAAGCATGGTGCTCTGAGAAACGGCTGGAAGCCGTATGGATAGTTTTGATAGCCAAGCAAAATATTATGTGAATCGCATTTAAAGTCTAGTAGGAAATAAAAGAAATTGAATGAAATAAAATATCAATCACAGCAGAGGTTTAATAGAAAATAGACTATTATTTAAAACATAAGAAATAGTTATTTTTAAGTAATTAAGGCACATTTGCTGACGACAATTTTTAGAATGATAATACTAAAACCTACGGTTTAGGCTTGATTTTCAGAATTTGGAGATATTATATTTTGACCTGTCCCAATTAAACCCAGAAGATAGTTTATTGGTTTTTTATGGTAGGTCATGAGTTCCATGCCTTGTCATTTATCTGGTTAGAATCTGCTAAGGCCTAGACCAACATGCCTATCAAAATAGTTGGAACCTTACCTTTTGAGTGCATTGATAAAAACATATAAAAATTTAAAATTTCCTTTGTTAAGGTAAATACCACAAGCTGGCTTGCTTGGTACTAGTAAATGCTACCGTTCTAATATAAAAACTCTTGCCAAACAAGTCATTTACTGCAAGGTAGCTTATGATGCACATAAGCCACTACTATATCGTATGATGCTTTGCCCAATTAAGTCATTTCCTTATTGTATGGTAGAGGTAAGTGGAGCATTGCAAAACAAGCCTCCTACCTTACAACGCAGTAGTGGATCTATATTGAGCCAAGGTGGAGAGTTCGCCCCACCTGAAATTTTGAAAATCAACTTGAAGTCTATAGCCCATGAGGGATCCATGGGCTATAATACATAGTTTGCACCACCCGAAAACATTAAAGGGTTATTCGCATCACTCCAAAAGAGTTTCTAGATCCACGACTACTACCATGGTTATGTATGCTTACAGGAAGTCTTCACGGCTATGTAAGCTTACAGTAAGTCTTCTTTTATATATATATATATATATATATACACACACACACACACACACTAGGCGAAACCTGGTCTAATGGGAAAAACCCTAGCAAGTTTAGGAGTTGCATAATGAAATTCAGGAGCAAGATTCCCATAAAGGTTTGTAGGAAGAAGTGTTGATCTTCGAAGCAAATTCTGTTTGGGCTTTACGTATAGCTTCTGATAACTCTGTTCTAGTGCCACAGAAAGTATGGGAGGTAGCTTTGATTTGTCTCTGAATCTGATAGGTTGTGAGAGTCCATCTCTTTTTCGAAACAATTTCATATGGGTTCCACACAGCTATACCTTTCAATGCAAATTGTGTTCCAGGTAATGTTCTTTTTTGTCATTTCTTGTTTGTGTCATGAACAGGTCAAAACAAATAGACCTTGATACTTGGGTTGAAATGAACATGACCCAGGGAACAATCCCCCGAGACAAACGCATGACTTTTGAGTTGTTCCAAACACGGCTTCTATTTCAGGTGTTATATAGGCAACATTGGTGGGGATTTCTTGTTTTGGCTTGTGGTCACGTGTTTCTTCTAATAGACAGGTCTACCAACTCAAGAAACTCTCCCATAACCCTCACAGGAGCATGGACTTTCTTGTTTCGTGTCTGTGTTGGGTTCTTATGTCATATCTTACATTGACGACCCTGCCGAGACGAACTCAGTCTCTCTCTCGTGCTCATGCTCATGCTCACACGCACATGCATGTGCATGCACCTACACAATCAAAATGCCCCACACTCGCCCCCTTCCAAAACACTCATCCAATCACATGCTGGTGATACGGGTCAGTTCATGTTCGATAGCAACAAGAATGAGATCCATTGCAGCGATATAAATTTCAATCCTATCAACTGTAACATGACTAAATTATTATAACATGACTGAATTATTATGCTTGGAGTTTAGTTTTGTTGAGTACAATTATTGTCTAGGCACAGATCGAAAATACAATCTTAGAGAGGTCAACAATCATGTCAAAACCAAAACCAAGCCTTTTTCTCACGTTAAGTGGGGTCAGTTGCATGAATTTTTAGTTGTCATTATGCTCAATCTTGTGTAATATTAACATTCAACTCAATAAAACTATTATGAAAGTTTAGGCGATCTGGCCAAGAAGTTCATGGACACGTTTAGATCAAGGTTCACGGCGATCTCCATATAAAATATTGGACCTGAGTCAAGGGTCCGAGTATAGCAAACCCATCTCCCTCTCTGTGTGTGTGTGCGCGCGCTTGTGTATAAAAAAGTTTGGGAATGCAATAGCCTTAAATGGAATAATTACACAGTGATCAATCACTGGGTCTGGACTTGAGCTTGTTTCACTTGGAGTAAAAATTTTCTTTCTCTGATTTGTGGAGAAACTGTATATACAAGGCGTGCCATCGGAGACGCTCGTCATAAACCTCCAAGACTGGAACCCTTAACTCCAAAGCCTAAGGGTGGGAGTTTGGTCGTGTTTGTGTCGTATCATTTCGTTTTCGTGTCGTGTTCCTACCATAGACAGGTGGACACAAACACCACTCCTTTGTTTCCAGGTATTTATATTGGCATGACAAGAACCGAGTACTCCTGACCTAAATACAGACTTTTCAGTTCATCTCCATCTCAGGTCTCGTGTGCTATATTACAAGTCCCAGTGACAATTTCGTGTTTCTGACACGAAGCACTGTACATGAATTATGAAACTAAGCACATTCCACCAACACAGATTTTTCGGGTTGTACTTGTGCTTGTTTCCTCTAGCCGACTTCTTAATCCGCAACTTTAAAGTTATCTTTTATATTTCGAAGTGTACCCGTCTAGAGTGTTGATGGTGGCCCGCCGACCTGCGTTGCTTGCCACTGACCAGCTAAGGCGGTGACCAGTCTTCACCCTTACAACAAATGCACGATACGGACACAAACAACACGATGAAAACACGCCCCCCAACACAAAATTGCTGCCAACCACAGATGCGACAGGAACAATACGTGAAAAATCTATGTTCACGTCCATAACACAAAACAGGATCTTGTTGTATTCGGTAACCTGTTTTCAAACTAACACGAAACCACACGACTTTAACTCGATAGGCAACACAAAACTGCCACCCCTACATAATTAGGCTAGCTAAAGTATATTCCTTTAATTTACTTGGTTAAAAGTAAAGAGATGATTCAAAATCCACTTGAAGTGAGTGAATGATGATGTTTTTTTGATGGTCATCATGTTGAAGATGGTAATCAGCATATTGTTGTTGATGATGGTGATGGTGTTTGCCATGTGCATGATACACGATGACCTTTCATTTTCTCTCTCTGTGTGTGTGTGTGTGTGTGTGTGTGTGTCTTAACCAGCCGTAACACCATTACGACATGATCACAGTTGAGGACAATGGTCCTTAATGTTGATGAGGATATGACGGTAGTGATAACAATTACATTGCCTTGTCCTTTACCAGTCTGGATAAGTTGAATTAAATTTGAATATGAGCCCTTTGTTCACATTGTAGAAAAAGTAAGGATGCAAGAGTACAAAGAGCAGTAGATCATGGGCTCAGCAACTTCTTCCACTTACAGAAAACTACAAGATCAAGCTGAAAGTTCCATGAATCAGGAGAGTAGAACAAAAACAGAATCGGCCACGGTCTGGTTAGGTTTCGTGCAGGATCTTCAGTGGTTGGATCGCACCCGTTGACCCACACTGTCCATTTTGTGTCATTAATGGAACAATAACAACCCCACTTAGTGTTGGATAAGGCTAGGTTTTGGATGGAAACAACACAATATGGATCACCATGGGACCTACTGATCTCTATCCATTTCCCGGATCCAATAACTGCTATGCCTGATCGTGTGTTGGCCTCCAAATTATTGAGTTCATGTCTTTTAATAGCACACCTATCACACCTCTTGATTATTTTCAATAATCTTATTGATTACAATGGTGTGCATGTCAATATATATATGCTAGTACAGTGAGGTGCTAACAAATCTAAACAAATCTCATCCATCTATCTTGGATTGATCGATGACTGAAATTTGAATTAAAAAAAAAGAACATGTGTACTTTTTTGAGGCCTATTTACAAAACACTTTTGCTTTTTAAATTCAAATTTCAACCATCAATCATCCAATATCTCTCTCTCTATATATATAATACAACAACAACAACAAAGCCTTTTCTATACTAGACTGGGTCGGTTACATGAATCTCTCTCTCTCTCTCTATATATATGTATATACATATATACATATACATACACACATACACGTACGTACATACATACATACATACATACATACATACATACATACATACATACATACATACATACATACATACATAGTGTTTTGGGTGTACGGCCAACAGACTGATTCTTGTTTGACATCTATTTCGAGAAGATGTAATTTACATGTGGTCTGATATTTTAGAGGCAAATGTGAAATGCATGGGTACCCGACCCGATTGAGTCTCATAAATCATGACCCAGTTCAGCAGATTGGATAATGAGGTTCTAACTATTATTATGATCTCTGATGATTCTGATTACTAGAAAATTATTGGTTGAGGTAAGGCCACGCCAACCAAGCCGAGTACAGCTGTCGCTGGCCAGCCCACAAACTTAGCTGTACCTTCAATTTAAATTCACATTTTGGCATTTACATTGTTGGATCATATGATTTGTTTTTTGAATATTTCATCGGGTAGTGTTCAGTGGTTCGAACTTTGTTCATGACTAAATAATAAATTTCACAATCAGAACATGACTAAATCCCGCTATTCAGGACGTCGTCATTCGCATCGGCATTCGGCATTTAGCTTTGCATATCCTTCGAAAGTTATGATAGAATGTGAACATTCATCGATGTTATTTGATGTCAAACCAAATGTTGGTTGCTGAAAGAAAATGAATGCCCTCGTCGTTCGGTTTCGAGAAAATCTCTGTAAATGAAATGCAGAAACTAGGTTAATATGGTCGTCGAGATTCAAGAATGAAGATCACCGATCAATGATATTCAACGGGTAGTTAGAGAAAATTTAGAGTTTGGCAGTTACTGCTTACATATATGTTTTTTTTCGCGGCTAATTGTGAAGTCATCCATTCACTACTAGAAATGTGCATATTCCGGTTGTCGGCAGAAACTATTCCGACTGTTGGCAACAGTTGGATTAATATTTGAAGTCATCCATTCACTACTTGAAAATGAGCCTATTTCAGCTGTTGGCAGAAACTATTCCGACTGTAGGTGACAGTCCGATTAATAGAAGAACCTAAGGGTGCCCAAGTATCAGGACATGAAATGCAGCTAGTTTCATATTAGCTAAACATTTATCATGTCCAACTAAACATAAAGTATGGATTGGATCCGGAGTAGGACATAAAAAGCAAAAGAATTGTATCCAGAAGGTACACTAATCTGGATCCAGATATTGGTTATCCCTCAATACATTCCAATAACCAAATTTTGAATTTGAATCCATTAACATTTGAATATATTCATATATTGACAATGCTGCACACTGCGCCAAATCATTGAAGTCAAAATGAACCTAAACTCCAATGTGGGTTAGGTTCAACACAATGAACAAATTATGGGTGCTTTAATTTGTCAAATTTAGGCACTTTGAACTCAATCAGACTCTAATGTCAAAGTTCATATTGGATCTCTCTTTCTCAGCAGTTTCTTAAGACTTAAACAAATAAAGGAGTCTGTCACTGACCTCCCTTTTTTTGGGGATTTGCTATTCATGTTCATCAAAATCAACACTTTCCTTCAACTCTTGACCTACTAATCTATCTGTGACAAGGACTCTTCTCAGGTCTCGATGAAAAACCCTAGTTTTTATTACTGTCATTGTCGAGTCCCTCCTTTCCTTGATCCTTAAGTTTTAGTACTACTAAAGACATTGATACCAACGTTATCTCCCTTGCTTTATGTAATTATTTGCTATTTATAATCCAAGCTGCAAGGCAGCAAACAACATAAAATACACACCTTCACAAGATCAATGCACTAGAGACCAGTATTTATTGAATTACAAACCGAACTCGTCGAATTAAGTATTGTTCATTAGATTAAGTTGGTCGACAACTAAGCTTACAAAGTTAAATAAACAAAACAAACACTTAACAACACAATCAAACAGGCCAAAACAGAAAGGCAAGATCTTATGTATCTTTTTCTTTTTAGAAAGCCTCAATCAAAAGCTATGCATTGAGCCAAGCTCACCATTCACAGTTCCCTAAGCTTTTTGAGTCAACCTCTATGATCAAAACCCGCATTTTCTGTGCTCATAATTGGAGAACTAAGAGAGACATCTTCCATCCTTCCCCATTTATTTAATAAAGAAATGATTGCCAACGCAGTTAGTGAGGCATTCTCTAGTAACTAAGCTTTGAGAATTTTTCTTTTTTGGCTTGAATATCATAATTGCCTTTGTGGGCACATCTGGGTCACAGTGAAGCTTTCTCTTTGTTTCACATTAGCCCTACATCAGTAGCTGGGAGGTGCATTGATTGACGTTCAAACAGGTCAATCGCAGGGCCATACAGGCGGTGCCAGTGAGAACATGTCGAGGCAATTGCTGCTTCTCTCTTTGAACATAAAATCTAATGAAATTGTCATGGGAAAAGGTAAAGAATATAAAGTAAAAAGCGGAAAGTATATGAAGATTCACCTTAGCACATTTGCAGACCTCGAGCATCGAACTGAAGACCTTGAAACTGAATGCTTCTTTTGAGTAAACCCATGGCTAGCTAACTAGATTCTAGCTATTCCACTTTTGTTTTTGACAGTCTAGTTATGGGTGGTGAATTTTTTGTTCAGTTGCCAAGTTTATGATATTCACGTTTGGCTGCCTCAAAATGTAAACGTTTCCGAATAGGCACCTGCCTTGTAGGGCTGAGCTACCAACCGAGCTGCTTTATGTATGGGTCAGCTCCTGTAGGCTTCGCAAGAACATTCTTTTCTTCGTTTAGAATCCATCTCTTCTAAGATGTCAAAGTTCTCAAAGCTGTGATCAACTTGTTTTTGTTGTGTTTTGAGGATAACTTCCAAAGTCAGCTATAATAATGATACATAAAAATTTAAAAAATAAATTTGAAACATAGAAGTAAATTTTAAGAACTTAATTAAATAAAATAGTTAATTACCTTTCGTGTAGAAGTATGTTACAATGTACTAGTACCAAATCAATTAACCTTCTACAGTTCAACATGTGTGTTTAAAAACAGCAACTGCCAATGCCTGGCATTTGCCACATGTAGGGGTGTTCAAGGAGACACTAGGACCGAACCGAACTGTTAGAACTCAAACCGAATTCAGTTCGGTTCTAACATGAGAAATAATGGGCAGATCAGTTTACGGTTTTCAATGTTAGAACCGAACCGATATGAACCGTTGTAAAAGCCTTTTGAGAAAGAAAAGTGTTACTACCGTATTGAGAAGACATACAGAGCAGGAGATCCACGACTATAAAATGGATCATAAGGGTTTGAACAAATCACATCTTTCTTGATCTTTTGGCTAAGATCAAGTGTTGTATCTGTTCTTAACAGATTAATATCTGCAATGTGGTCATTGACCACATGATTTTAAATCATTTCTTTTTGGAGCGTACCACCTGTGGCAGTCTTTAGCCAAATGCTAAATAAGTAGAATAGTGGTTCAAAACCAAACTGAAACTATAAGTTTGGTTTGGTTCTAATGATACTGTGGTTTGGTTCAAGGTTGAGGCTAGAACCAAACCGAACTGAACCGTGAACACTCCTACATGTACATCAAGAACCAAAATTTCTATCCAATTATGATACATACTAACATTATCAAGAACCAAAACTAACATTTTCCTGTCCTTACTGGTCGACTTGCATCAAATCATCAACCCATACACCTTCATTCTTTCTCGTCATGTAAATTAGATTTTCTTCACCTATCGCCGCTAGCATCATATTGTAAGAGAAAACTTCGTATTCCGATCTCCATAGCCGATTGAAGATTTTCGGAACCATAGGATTTTGTACATGCAAAACGTGTTCCAGGGAGCAGTACTAAGATGAGTGACCTCATAGGAGGTCCTTTTGTTGAACCTTTTCATAGAGCCCCCTTGGAAGAAAAGGGTTGGAAAGTTGGTCCAAGTAGTATTTGACACAAAAAGCAACTCAAACTCGCACCGAGAGCGTTAGCTCAACGGCAAGGCGCTCCAGCGCCGTTGCTGCTGGTGGGGACTTTTAACTCCCAGAGGGTGCATGCAAAATTGTGTATGTTAGGCTTCGGTCTCCTCTTGTAACCAAATAAAAAAAAAATTCAAACTCAAAGTACCAAAAGGTAGTGACATGAGTCACAAGCGCTGGTAAATATGTCCGACAAGCCAAAAGAAGCTGTGTTCATGGCTTGTTTGTAAACTTAAAACAGTGATCATGGTCTGTAAACTTTAACATTTGTCAAAAGATCAACTTGAAAGGGGTCCAATAACCTTAGAGGAACGGCAGTGATCTTGTTGTTGACATCGGTGATCGTGATGATGGAGAACATGACGAGGGAAACCAAAAAGAGGATTATCTGGTTCATGACCTTAATTAAAATGATATTTGCAATTTTAATTTGATTTGTTTAATTAGTGTTTAAACTTGATATGTTTGTTAACATTATTATTCTGTTCATGCATATATGATTTAATTTTTTGTTAGTTTGTGTATTATATTTGTTATGAAATATGCGTATTTTAACTTATCATTCATCATTTTATGGATGTTTTCTATCCCTTTTCTCTGATCCCCTTTTTGTAATTTTGTGCTTGTGGGATATTGGGTCTTTCCTTCCCATAGTTTGAAAGTTGGGCCTAGACATTCAGCCTTTCGTTACCGTATCTCCCTAACACAAATCGGCGTATTTTTTGCGGTTCCAGAAAACGTTATTGATGAATTGCTTGTGCCATGATTGCCTTTTGGAGCAGGAAATATTCTTATTCTTCGGTTTTAAAAAAGTGTATTCTTGGTTTTTGTCTTTTCTTTTTAGGATTTTGCAAATAATGTAATGTTATTATAGTTTTTATAGAACTTTTAACTTTTGCGAAGTACGATATATTCGACATGTATCAATTCAATACTTACCACCTGCCGCAGACCCACTTTAGGTCCAGGTGAGATGTTCTCACTCAAAACTTAAAAAATTCTTGGGTATGCCATGTATATACGTATTATACAACCAACAACAATAACTAAGCCTTTTCTCATCCTAGATGGGGTCGGCTACATGGATTCTTTGTTTCCACTGAGCCCTATTATGTGCCATATTGCCGTATTATACTTTTATTGTTTCTTTTCAACATTTTTGTGGTCATCCTTTATCTCTTTTAATACTTTTCAAATTTAGTTTTTTTGTACCTTCTTATAGGTTTTTCTTTTGATCTTCTTTCTATATGTTCAAACCATCTTAAACGATATTCTCTCATTTTATCCTCTATTGGTGTCACTCCTAATTTGTTTCTAATAACCTCATTATGTATGCGGTCTTTTCTTATATGACCACTCATCCATTTCAACATCTTCATTTTTGTCACAGACATCTTTTGTATATGTCGATGATTAACTGCCAACACTCAAAACCATAAAACATGACAGGTCTAATTGCTTATCTATAATATTTACCTTTTAACTTTAATGATATCTTCTTATCACAAAGAATAACTTAAGCTCCTCTCCATTTTAACCAACTAGCATTAATTCTATGCATAACATCTCCATCAATTCTTCCATCACTCTGAAAAATTGACCCTAAGTATTTAAAAATTTTCTTTTGGGGAATGCAATGTGTGCCAATTTTAATTTCTATGTCCTCTGAAGTAATCAAATGATCAAACTTATATTCCATATATTTTGTCTTTGTCTTACTAAGTCAGAGGCCTTTCTTTCTAATGTTTCTCTCCATAGTTCTAATTTTCTATTAACTTTTCCCTTAGACTCCTCCACTAACACAATGTCATCTGCAAATAACATATACCAAGGTGCTTCATCTTTAATATGTTTTGTTAACTCATCAATCACCATTATAAATAAGTATGGACTTAAAGTTGATCCTTGATGTAACCCAATATTAACTTCAAAGAAGTTTGTTATTCCTTCGTGAGTCCTCACACATGCTTTTTCACCATCGAACATGTCTCTTATAAGGATAATGTATGTCAATGGGATACCCCTTTTTTCTAAGATTCTCCAAAGAACCTCCCCCGATATCCTATCATAAGTTTTTTCTAGATCAATAAATATCATGTGAAGGTTTTTCTTTTTTGCTCTAAAATGTTCTATAAGATATCTCAAAAGGTAAATGTTTCAAAAGTAGATTTGCCTAACATGTTGGGTCTCTGT